>BQKN01063620.1:246607-294214 GCA_022839385.1 Asparagus kiusianus
GATTATTTCGGATCGGGATAGCCGTTTTCTCGGACATTTTTGGGATTCTTTGTGGAGTTTGATGGACACTAAATTGAAGAAGAGCACGGCCTTTCATCCACAAACAGACGGACAAACGGAGGTAGTCAACCGGACTATGGTGCACATGTTGCGGGGGTATAATTCCAGGCATCCTAAAACTTAGGATGAGAGTTTACCATATTTGCAGTTTGCTTTCAATCGGGAGATTCATGGATCTTCCGGAAAGTTACCGTTTGAGACTTGTTATGGATTTTTACCGCTGAGCCCGTTCGATCTTGTGTTTTCATGTGAAGCCACAGTAGACGGCAAGGAGGGGAGTGAAAGACAACGTGCTCAACGATTTCTCGAGAAGATTGCAAATATTCATGCCACGGTTGAAGCTCAATTGAAGAAATCACAAGCTAAGTACAAGGTGAAGCATGACCAACATCGGGTTCCTTGTAACTTTAGTAAAGGCGATATGGTATGGCTAAAATTGAGTAAGGAGAGGCTCAAAGGAGAAGGGAAGAAGTTGAAGCCTATTCGTTATGGTCCGTTTCGGATTCTCGATCAGATTGGCGACAACGCTTTTTGTTTAGATTTGCCACCTTACTTAGGCATGTATTCGGTGATCAATGCCGAGTACTTGAAGTTGTTTGAGCCTCCGTTATTAGATGACAAAGGTGATGACAAGTTGATCTTACCGCATGTTGAAGACTTGTGGTTTGATAGAGAGGAGCCACTGAAAGAAGACTGTATTTTTGAACGGAAGACGACCATGACGAGGCGGGGGACGAAGGAGTCGTTTGTGATTGGACGTCAAGGTAAGGTTCCTAGCAAAGCTAAGTGGTTCAACAGAGAAGGAGGGGCTCGCGAGTTCCCTCAGCTAAAGTTCTAACTTGAATGGGACTTCAAGTTCCTAAAGGAGGGACCCATGATACGGGTGTATCTTCTCTTCGGGAGCTTAGCGATCCTCATGGGAGCTTGAGGATAGATGATTCTCATGGTATCTTGAGAATAGAGTAGAGGAGTCGTGGACGAGGTCATTGGAGGCAACGAAGTCGAAGGGTTCGTTAAACTGCAGAAAAAAACAGTTTTGGCTCTGTCCGGTCGACCGCATGTGTCACTGCGGTCGACCGCGTAATGCACAGACCCAGACTGTGTCTCTGGACTGAGAGCGGTAGACCGATGTATGCGCTGCGGTCGACCGGAAACCCTGTAATCGATTTTTCTAGATTTGGACGTTCTGACCGGTCGACCGCCTTGGGCACTATGGTCGACCGCATAGCGGTTCTGGGTCTGGGCCTGTTTCCTGCACTGTTTAGGATTTCTATTTAGTATAAATAGAAACACGACTTTTCTAGGGTTGAGCACTCAGTTTGTAATCAGAAAAGAGATCAGGGTGGTTGTTCTTTGATCTAGAGAGATTGTGAGAGAGAGATTTTGTAAATCCAATTGATTCTCATAATCTAGAGAAGGTATTTTCCTTCGCCCTAATTAAACTCTTGTGTTCTTCTGTCGTTTTCTTCTTTACCCACTCTTGATAATTCCGCAATCAAGAGTGCTCACACGGCAACTCGTATCATTGAAGGGTAGAATGGTAACTTCAGCCGAATATGGGCTGGCGGTAGGGCTATCCAAATGACCCGTCGGCTTGGGCCAGGCTTAGTGCCTGACCCGGTATTGGCCCGGGTTCTGACCCCGGTTATAGGCCGCCTCGTCAGCGCCCGGCCCGGCCCAGACGAACAAAATTCCGGGTGTCATAACCAGGCCGGGAAGCACGGCCCGATGCCCGGTCAGGGCGCAACGGTTACCTAAGGTGACTATTACGGGCAAAAACTGGGCCGGCATGAATGGTCACAAATGTGATCGTTTTTGCCAAAACGGTCACATTTGTGACCGTTGTGGCCGGGCCGGGCCAGGCCTACCCAGCCATAATGGCCAAATTTACTGTTTTAACCATTTTGTCCTAAAAAACGATCAGTAAACGGTCATATGGTGAGGCTATTTTGGTCATTTGCCTAGGGGGCTACCTCTATAAATAGAGGGGGATTTTTATTTATTTTCCTCACACCAAAACTCATCCACTTCTCTCTTATACTCTCTTATACACTCTTATATTCTCTTATACTCTCAAATAATCTCTTATACTCTCTAATTCTTCAATCAAAAGACTTATAGATCTGATTATGAAGGGTATAACCTATATCCTGATTTTGAAATGAGTCCTCCTACCGGGTCTACTCCTACCGATCCTACCGATTTTAATCTTGGATCCGGTGGCGACGATTCTACACCAAGAGTACCTAAAAGGCCAAGATCCGATGTGTGAAATTTTACGAGAAGATAGATGTCACCAAGGATGAACACAGTAGGATCCTCACCCAGAAGGCTAAATGTGTGTTGTACGGTAAGATTTTCCAAGCTCATAATAAGAGCGGCACCAACCACCTCAAACGCTATTTAGATAAACACAACAGATGCCAGACGCCTCAAGGTGATATCCGACAATCTATGATTTCACAATCCTCAACTTCTGGCGACAATCTATGATCTCACAATCCTCAACTTCTGGTAGTCTCGAAAGTTGGTGTTGGACCCTAGAGGGGGGTGATTAGGGTCTTAAGGCAATAATTATGCAATAAAATTAAGACAATGTAATACACCACAAAATGAAAAGCCAAAGAAAAAGTTATAAGGTTAGAAATCGTTATCCATGTGACGCGTAATGTGTTAACGAGGTTCCGTCTGCTGACCTACATCACCGCTTCCCACTCTCGAGGAGAATCCACTACACAACTTGGTTTGGAAGCCAAAACTTCTTCTACACAATGATCTCTACGAGATCTCACAACCACACAATTGATCTCCACGAGATCTCACTCAAAACAGTAGCAATCGTAGGAAAGACTCCCTCTTTACAATAGCCCTATGGCAAGAAGAGAGACTGCACTTGAAGTTTGGGATGTGAAAACGAAACAGTGATTAACAAGATGAAAGTTGAAGCTCTTTGAAAATAATAAACTTGAAAACAAGAGTTTTGCAATTAAAGCTTAGGGATGAAGTAGTTAGGGTTATTGGGCATTTATAGGGAAAGAAGACATCAACCAAAACCCCCAAAGAATCAAACAAAATCCCTCAAAATCAGATTTCTGAATCTGTACAAAACTAGCCCTTTGAAAGGCTGTCAGTCGACTGACGGGCGGCATCAGTTGACTGATAAGCTGAACATCGTATTCAAATACGAGCTTATCAGTCGACTGAAATATATTTTCAGTCGACTGAAATATATTTTCAGTTGACTGGTCAGTGACGAAAACATAACAGAGACTAAATGAAGATTCTAGACACTTTCTTTAGTCAACTCATCAGTCGACTGACTTTATTAATCGACTCATCAGTCGACTGATAATAGGTTATCATCCTGACATGGTTTTAAAAGTGAGTTACAATGCTCTGTTAAAAATAGTAAATAAATTCCAAACAATGTGAAACTTTGTAAACAGTTTATAAACATTTTAATAAACTTGTTTAAAAAAGAATTTTGCAAAAAGATCTTCGTATTTGTGAAAATCATCATTCTAACAAAAGTACCAAAATACGAGTTTTTAAATAGTGCAAGTGTGTGTGATATCCCAAATAGCTTCAAATAAAATCTACAACTACTTGCCTACATTTAAGTACTAGAGAGAAAATAAATAAGCAAATATCTCTTACATAAAAAAACATCTCTTGAGTCTTGATATTACTTTAGTGTTGATGAAGCTTTTTAAAGCATATAGTGTTCTTGATAAACATTGCTTCATCACTTCACCTCCACCTCCTTTAGATATCGACGTTGTAGCTCATATTCCATCCAATCCTCCATAAATGGTACTAACAAGCTTGATATACATATTAACTATAATATCACTCAACAAGCAATTAGTACCGATAATGGTGGTTGTAAATCATCATCAAAACATAATGGCTAACAATCTTCCCGTTTTTTATGATGACAACCAATCACTATGTGCACAAATGAGGAGATTTCTCTCCCCATTTGTCACCATCAAAATGGGGTATATGAAGTAGTAAACATGTAAAAAAATACATATGAAGTGCAACTAACCAAGCAAACGAGCAAAACGTTTTACATATTGCATAAACCCAAACAATTTCTTGTGCGACAAAAATCTTTTTTACTAAGAGGCTTGGTAAAGATGTCCACTAATTTAGATTTAGTGTCAATATAAACAAGGGATACATGTTACCTCTCCACATGATCGCGTATGAAATGATGGCGAACATCAATATGCTTGGTTCTAGAGTGCAAAATGGAATTTTTTGAAATGTTTATAGCACTAGTGTTATCACAAAAAATATTTATATTTTGAAAATACAAATCATAGTCAACAAAATTTTGTTTCATCCATAAAAGTTAGGCATAACATAAGCCGGTGGTAATGTATTCTGCTTCTGTAGTGAACAAGACAACACAATTTTATTTCTTGGAGGCCTAAGAGACAAGAGAGTTACCAAAAATTAACATGTACCACTTGTACTCTTGCGATCTACCTTACATCTGACAAAGTCGGCATCGTAAAAACTATAAAGATAAAAAAAAGTTCTCTTTGGATAAAATAAACCAAGATTAATTGTACAATTGACATATTTAATAATTTTTTTAACCACAATCAAATGGGACGTTTTAGGAGATGCTTGAAAACGTGCACATGCATACACACTAAACATGATATCGGGTCTACTAGCGGTAAGGTAAAGAAGACTACCTATCATACCTCGGTAAAGTTTTTGGTCTATATCCTCACCACTATCATCCGCGTCAAGCTTGATACTTGTACTTATGGGAGTTGGTACATGCTTAGAATTCTCCAATCCAAATTTCTTCACCAATTCTCTTGCATACTTGCTTTGAGAAACGAATATCTCATCATTAGTTTGCTTGACTTGGAGCCCGAGAAAGAAAGTGAGATCTCCCATCATGATCATCTCAAAATGATCTTGCATAACTTTCGAAAATTTCTTGCATAAAGTTTTATTAGTGGTACCAAAAATAATATCATCAACATATATTTGAACTAAAATAAAATCATTTTATATTTTTCTCACCAAAAGTGTATTATCAATTCCTTTAGAAAAGTTATTTTCAAGAAGAAAACTAGACATGCGAGCATACCAAGCTCTAGGAGCTTGTTTTAACCCATATAAAGCTTTTTGCACCCGGTAAACATGATTAGGAAATGAATGATTCATAAAACCGGGGGGTTACTCAACATATACTTCCTCTTCTATAAAACCATTTAAAAAGATACTTTTCACATCCATTTGAAATAATTTAAAATTTTTAAAACTTACAAAGGCTAAGAACATTCTAATGGATTCCAACCTTACAACTATGTAACGGTTTCATCATAGTCTATGCCCTCCTCTTGATTGTATCCTTGGGCAACTAAATAAGATTTGTTTCCCGTGACTATGCTATGTTCATCAAGTTTGTTTTTAAAAACCCATTTACTTCCAATAACATGAACACTGTTAGGTCTAGGAACTAATTTCCAAACATTATTTATTTGAAAATTGTTTAGTTTATCATTCATTGCTAGAACCCAAAACTCATCTTTTAAAGCATCATTTAACTTTTTAGGTTCTATTTGAGATAGGAAGGCAACATTACCACACTCACTTAAGGTTTTTTAGCAAGTTAGAACCCATTGTGAAGAATTCCCTATTATTTGCTTCTTTTGATCATTTGGAGCGAATTCCCATGCTTTAGGGAGCTCTTCTTACTCTTGAATGTTGTTGTTTTCCCCATTCTTTTGTGCATTTATTGAGGGTGTTTCATTTAGTTGTAAATTTTCCAATCCTACCTCGATATCATCATCATCTTTTCTAGGCAAATCAACTTGTAAACCAATATTAGTCTCATCAAAAGTAACGTTTATAGATTCTTCAACAACAATAGTTCGTTTGTTGAAGACCCTATAAGCCTTACTTCTAGGTGTATATCCTAAGAAAATACCAATATTAATTTTTGAATCAAATTTATCATGGTGATCTTTGGTGTTCAAGATAAAACATTTGCAACCAAAAATATAAAAGTATCTAATAAAAGAGATATTTCCATAAAATAGTTCATAAGGAGTTTTCTTAAGCTTTGGTTTAATCAAAACACGATTCAAAACATGGCAAGCCGTATTGACGGCTTCCGTCAAAAAATATTTTGGTAAATCAAAGGCATTTATCATTGTTCGTGTTATCTCTTGTATGGTGCGATTTTTCCGTTCAATAACACCATTTATTGTGGTGTTCTAGGAACAAAAAACACATGAGTTATGCTACGATGTGCATAAAAATCATAAAAAAATTATTTTAAAATTCACCACCATGATCACTTCTAATTTTAATAACTTTTAACTCTTTTTTATTTTCAATTCTTTTGACAAAATATGAAAAATCTTCAAAACATTCATCTTTACTACCAAGAAAGATTGTCCATGTAAAATAGGAGAAATCATCAATAATAACAAAAACATAGTATTTACCTCCTAGTGAGGTAACACGCATAGGACCAAAGAGATCAAGATGTAATAATTACAATTGTTTAGAAGTTGATACCTCATTAATGGATTTGAAGGTAGACTTGGTTTGCTTACTTTTAGCACAATGTTCACAAATGGTATCTTTAATGAAATGTAGGTTTGGTAACCCTTTTACAAGATTCTTTTTGGATAACTTGGATATCAACTCCATGTTGGCATGACCAAGCCTCTTATGCCAAATCTAAGGATTTTCATCAACCGCCGCAAGGTATTTAACATCTTGATCTACTAGCTCATTCATCTCAAAAATGTATATATTTGATTTTCTTTTAGCAATAAAAATAATTTTATCATTTAACCTAACAATGCACTTATTTGGTTTAAAAGAAATATCAAATCCTTTACACTTAATTGGCTAATCCTAAGAATGTTATGATTTAAGCCTCTAACCAAATAAACATTCTCTATTACGGGAGAAGGTGTCTTATCAATGCATCCAATACCTATAATTTTACCTTCTTCACTGCCACCGAAGGAGACGTTACCTTCTTCAATCCTTGATAGGGTTGCAAAAAGCTCTTTGTTGCCTGTCATATGATGTGAGCAACCACTATCAAGGTACCACATCTCTTTACATCGTGATGTTTCCTACATAAGATGAAGACATAGCAACTTTAGATAGCCAAATCTTGGGTCCTTGGGTGTTAGTATACTTGGTACCTTTGGGTACCCATGTCATTCCATAATAATCATTGTTATTTTTAATCCTACAATGAGTGGAGATATAACAATGTTTCATGCAATATGTGCACACAAAATTTTTCTTGTGTGTAGAAGCATAAGATCTATAAAACCTATTACTTTA
Source organism: Asparagus kiusianus (assembly GCA_022839385.1). Classification (NCBI taxonomy): domain Eukaryota; kingdom Viridiplantae; phylum Streptophyta; class Magnoliopsida; order Asparagales; family Asparagaceae; genus Asparagus; species Asparagus kiusianus. The sequence continues at coordinate 254,015 of BQKN01063620.1, forward strand.
AGAACGATGATGACTAGAATATGCATGAGTGGGTTTAATTCTTCCATTTTCAATTTTTAGCCTTTTAATTTTGGATCTCAATTGTTTGTTTTCAAAGAAATCGACATCTCCTAACAATTCATCTTTTAGAGCAAGCGAGGATTGTAGTTGCTCAAGTTTGGAATCACAAGAAATATGTAACTTTTTAAAAGAATAATATTCTATTGTCATTCTTTTAAACTCAAGGTTTAACTCTTCTAATGCGATTGTTAGATCACATTGCATATAAAAGGATTCACTTTCGGTATCGGATACTACCTTATTTTCTTGAGCCATAAAGAAAATGTTGGGATCATGAAGAGCAATCTTTGCTCCTTCTTCATTGCTATCCGAATCACTTGGTTCGGAGTCCTCCCATCCAGCATACATAGCTTTCTTCTTCTTGTATTTCAAATATTTTTCTTTGAGCTTAGGACAATCTTTGGCAAGATGACCCGGTTCGTTGCATTCAAAACATTTTCCTATACGTGAAGAAAACTTGTTATTAGATCGGTTATTAGAATTCCTATGTATTTTTATTAGTCTTGATATTCTTCTAGAAAGGTGATCCACTTCTCTAGAAAAGTCGACTTTACTATCTGAAGAGGATGAGTTATCACTAGCTCCTTTGAGAGCAATGGTCTTTATTTTTGGTGATGGCTCCTTAATTTCCCATTGGGGCACTTCCTCTTTCTCCCTCACTTTAAGCTTCTTTTCATGAACCTTAATCTTGCCGATGAGGCCATCAAGAGCTAGAGTAGTAAGATCGTGAGCTTCCTCTATGGTCGTAGCTTTGGGCTCCCACACCGGAGTCAATGAACGAAGGATCTTGTAGTTCATCTCTTGGATAGTCAATTGCTTGTCAAGACCATGCAATTCATTGATGATATTAGTAAAACGAGAAAACATAGTATCAATGGATTTATTAGGAAGCATTTTGAATAACTTATAGTCATGCATAAGCCCACTAATTTTGGACTCCTTAACTTAGGGAGTTCCTTCATGTGTAATACATAATTTCACCCAAATTTCATGTACAGTTACACACGTGGAGACCCTATTGTATTTATTGGTGGTAAGACCAAAAATTAAGGTATTCATGGTTTTTGCATTGAGATTAGCTTGGAATCTTTCTCCATCGGTCATGGTACTAATTTTGGGCTTTTCTACATATTTTTTCTCTATGATATCTAAGATGTCAAGATCATTGCAACGAAGGTAAATCCTCATTCTAGCTTTCCAATAAGCAAAATTTGTATCAGTGGTGGATTGTCCCTTAAGCATATGCACATTCAATGAAGCCTCCATTAGATCTTTTCTCTAAGGTGGTTAGACGAAAAATAGCTATAGAGACCAAGCTCCGATACCAATTGTTGGACCCTAGAGGGGGGTGATTAGGGTCTTAAGGTAATAATTGTGCAATAAAATTCAGACAATGTAATACACCACAAAATAAAAATCCAAAGGAAAAGAGATAACATTAGAAATTGTTATCCAAGTGACGCGTGATATGTTCATGATGTTCAGTCTGCTGACCTACATCCCCGCTCCACACTCTCAAGGAGAATCAACTACACAACCCGGTTTGGAAGCCGAAACTTCTTCTACACAACGATCTCTACAAGAATTCACAACCACACAATTGATCTTCACAAGATCACACTCACAATAGTAGCAATCGCAGGAAAGACTCTCTCTTCACAATAGCCCTATGGTAAGAAGAGAGATTGCACTTGAAGCTTAGGATGTGAAAACGAAACAGTGAATAGCAAAATGAAAGTTGAAGCTCTTTGAAAACAATAAACTTGAAAACAAGAGTTTTGCAATTAAAGCTTAGGGATGAAGTAGTTGGGGTTGTTGGGCATTTATAGGGAAAGAAGACAACAGCCAAAACCCAAAAGAATCAAACAAAATCCCTCAAAAATTAGATTTCTGAATCTATACAAAACTAGCCGTTTGACAGGCTGTCAGTCGACTGACGTGTCAGTCGACTGACGGGCGGCGTCAGTCGACTGATAAGCTGAACATCGTATTCAAATACGAGCTTATCAATCGACTGACATATATTTTCAGTCGACTGAAAAACTTTAGTCGACTGGTCAGGCGATAGAAACAGAACAGAGACTAAATGAAGATTCCAGACACTTTCTTCAGTTGACTCATTAGTCGACTAACTTCATCAGTCGACTGATCAGTCGACTATTAACAGGTTATCAGCCTGACATAGTTTTGAAAGAGAGTTACAATGCTCTGTTAAAAATAGTAAATTATTCCAAAAAATGTAAAACTTTGTAAATAGTTTATAAATATTTTAATAAACTTTTTTAAAAAGGAATTTTTCAAAAAGGTCCTTGTATTTGTAAAAATTATCATTCTAACAAAAGTACCAAAATACGAGTTTTGAAATAGTGCCTATATTTAAGTACTTGCCTATATTTAAGTACTACTTTCCTATATTTAAGTACTAGAGAGAAAATAAATAAGCAAATATCTCTTACATAAAAATACATCTATTGGGTCTTGATATTGCTTTAGAGTTGATGAAGCTTTTTAAAGCATATAGTGTTCTTGATAAACATTGCTTCATCACTTCGCCTCCACCTCCTTTAGATATTAATGTTGTAGCTCATATTCCATCCAATCCTCCATAAATGGTACTAACAAGCTTGATATACATATTAACTATAATATCACTCAACAAGCAATTGGTAACGATAATGGTGGTTGTAAATTATCATCAAAACATAAGGGCTAACAGTTAGAGTTATAACGTAGCCCGTGCCAGGAAATGCGTCATCAGGTTTATCATTCTTAAGAATCTTCCTTTTAAATTAGTAGAAGATGATGAATTTAAAGATTAATTTACAGATAGTTTTTACCCCACATTTTAAAAAAATCTTGTCAAAATTGTCAAAGTGATATTTTAAAACATTATTAGGAGGAACAAGTAAAAATAATTTCTTATTTTAAAAGTTTAAACTATAAATTTTCTCTAACTTCTGATATTTGTACATCTAAAGTACAAACTGGTTATTTATGCATCATAACATACTAGATTGATGAAAATTGGTAAATGTTTAAAAAAGTTATTTCCTTTATTGCAATTGAAGACTCACATACTGGTATTAATGTTGCAAATTTAATAATTGAAGAACTTATGAAACTAGAAATTTCAAAAAGAATATTTTCTCTCTCACTAGATAATACAAGTAATAATAATATAACTGTTGATTTTATTAAAATAACTCTGTCATTGCCATGTCATGGTGATCTTTTTCATATTAGATACATCTGTCATATTTTAAATTTAATTGTTCAAAGTGCATTTACTGAAATTAAACCCATGATAGAAAATGTTAGGTCAGAAAATTATATACATAATGCTTCTGAACAAAAATTAGAAGATGGATACAATTCTGTAAAAAAAATGTAAAGCCCAAATTAATTCCAAAAGATGTTCACCATAGGTGGAATTCTACCTATGCAATATTAAGTGTAGCAATAGAATATAAAAAATAATAAATAATTTTATTGCTTATTATTCTTCTAGTTCTAACTCTGGTAGCACCTATGGAATAACTGAAGATGAATGGATAATTATAAGTGATTTAAAAGAGATGTTATAAATTTTTACGATGCTATAATGTTATTAACTAGCTGTTATTATCCAACCATTACTTTAGCTGCTTTACTAATTTTAAATATTTTAAAAAAATTAACTAAATATCATATGGATGTTACTTTTGGCACTATAGTTTTTCAAATGGAGAGAAAATTTAATAAGTATTTTAGGCCTATTCCTCATATTTTTGGTTTGGGAGTTCTTATTGATCCGTAATTGAACGATATTAGACTTTGAAGTTTGTTACAATCCTTGTATAGTAATCAGATTATAGACCTAGATGATGGATCCACCATTACTGCTATTTCTCATCATAATGCTATTAGAAATTATTTTCAAACCTTATATGATGAGTATGCAGCTAAACATGGTGTAGCTGCACAACAGTCCACATCTTCGGTTTCTTTGTGTTACGCCCCTGGTTTCAACAAGGCTGCAGTCCAATGTGAAACCAAGAATGTCAAACTTATCATGTACTACATTATGCAATAACATGTTTCACAATCACAATTACTATCTATCTAGTGGAATCAATAACAGGTGTAGATACAAAACAGGCAAGAGAGAATATACAAAAGAAATACTAAACAAATAGATATTCTGTAGAAAAATCATCACCACTGATAAAATGGATAAATCTTTGTGAAGAAAATATCTAAACTGATACAATTGTCTCACAATAGGAATTCAAATGAAATGACATTAAGGCACTCTGGCTTTACAAAGCTAGAAATAACATCCCAATGTTCATAAAAAAAAGTGGAGCCCTAACAATAAACTGCTGATAAAATATCTATAAATAACAACTAGAGCAAATCCATCAAGCTACGGCTCTCCGTGCACCCTACTCGTTACCTGATAGTAGGGGAAACAACGAGCGTCAAAGCGCTATAGCGAGTAACATCTCAACCAACCCCAAGGGGAAGGGCTAGTTGGATAAAAAAGAATAACTAATAATACATATAGATAGTCAAAAACATCTGATCTGGAATAAAATAGAAGTTTGATATTTAGGAATTTACAACATGTGCGTGGATATCTCAACCATCCCATAAGCTCATATTGTAAATAGGTAACTACCAAATCCAACTACAACTTGGAGCAATACCTCCATCTCAAACTATATCAAAAATATCCTGTCAGATATCAGAATACTTATTCAACTCATAAACTTCATCTACTATATGTTAGATAAGGCAAAATCCACTGAATGTCCAAGACATGGACTGTATGTAACAAATGTCCAACACATGGACTGAAATAGGAAAAAGCCCAACACATGGACGGTATATGAGTTAGGCCCAACACATGGACTATATATGATGTAGGTCCAACACATGGGCCGCAAAGCTACGTGTCCAACACATGGACTGAAATAAGCAAATGTCCCACACATGGACTATATGATCAAGGTCCAACACATTGGCCACAATAGATAGGTGTCCAACACATGGACTACAATGGCTACGTGTCCAACACATGGGCCGTAATAGATTATAACTAAAAGCATATATATACACTATTCACTCTCATGTCTCGGTGAATAAAACAAGTCTCTAGTTTGTAGTCAACTCATGTACAGAATTCTCAGTGTTTAACAACCCCAAATAACCCAGAAATCTTGCTAGCCACACGACGTATGCACAGCTGAACAGTGCAGAAAACTAACTCGCGGTCGACCACCGGGCCTAGCGCGGTTGACCGCACAAAGAGCAGAAACTCACTGTGCTTTTGTGCTTCCCATCGGTCGACCGTCGTGCCACACACGGTCGATCGCGATCGACGGTCGATCGTCGTGCCCAGCACGGTCGACCGCGATGAAAAAAAAACCCAAAATTTACTTGTGCACAATACGCGGTCGACCGCCGTGCCCACCGTGGTCGACCGCGCAGCAGAAAAACCTTATTCTTAGGTTCTGTTCTACATGATTTTGATCTCGAACTTCGTGTGTGATGTTTATACATACTAGCAACCTTAAAAATTGATATAGGTAGTCTAATCACTATAGACAAGACGAAGCAGTTTAAAACAGGTATATTTATGTCGAAACTATCGAAAATAATCACTTTTCTTTCAAAAATTTTGTTAGACTAACCACTAGGTCTAGATCTGCACTTAGGAAAAACATGAGTGATTTTTATTAACTGAAAACATGTTCTTTTGCTACATACAATATAAAGATCAACTTTTTATACTCAAACTAGCATGTTAGGCTCATAAAAACATATGAAAACATCATTTAAAAGCATTTGAAAACTGGGTGCAGAGTTGGGCGAGATGAAACTCGCCTGAGGGGTGATGAACTACTATGGTAAGGTCGTGAGAAGGTTCTCCTTCACTGAACGTCGCTGGATCTCGCTCGAACTCCTTGAAATCCTCCAAAATCACCAAAAGAACAAGCTAGGGTTTGCAAGAGGGCTAGGGGAGGCTGCTAGGGTTTTCTCTAACAAAAATGAGGCTCCCACGAATAAAATAATATATATATATGAGCCCTCAAACCCGACCCGAAACCCAAAACAAAACGGGCTGAGAAAATAAGTTTGACCGTTGTGTAGTCAACCAGCGCGCCCATCGTAGTCGACCGCATAGCAATATTCTTTTGCGCCTGAGTTTGGCCGCTGTGCGGTAAACCACCGCGCCCAGTGCGGTCGACCACGCAACAATATTCTGCTATGCATGATATATTCGTGTGCTGGTCTTTTCCACTTCATTTCTCTCGCATAAATACACTAGTTTGATCCCCAAACACTTGTTATCATACTCCTCTATGATAAAAACATACATTTCACAATAAAACTCATTATTAAATTCTACGGGGCTTTTAATTCTTTCCCCCTTAAAAGAATTTTGCCCTCGAAATTCCGTAATCACATCTCAAATATTAATAATATGAGGAAATCACAACATCTCATAACATAACTATCAGATATGAACATAGTGGTATTTAAGGTTAACAGTCTAGAATGTAAATATTTACACTTTAATCCCTAACTAAAAGGAAATAGTACGTTGGGAAAAAAATCCAAATAAGGACCCCCCATATATATACCATGTATTCTAAATGATTACGGATTAAGTGACCATACCCCCATTCTAGTGTTAAAGATAAATACAACTATCCGAAAATCATCATAAATCATAAAAAAATAGAATTCAAACAAATTACCTTCTCAAACAGATGTGGGTAGTCGCAACACATATCCTCCTCGCGCTCCTAAGAAATCTCCTCAAATCCTCTCCGGTTCCATTGGACTTTTACTAAAGGAATCACTTTATTTCTAAGCTTCTTGTCCTCTCTATAAAGTATACAAACTGGGATCTCAATCATAGTCAAATCGTCCTGAAGCTCGATCTTCAGAGCATCCAATACTCGTTGTCTCTCCTCATCATGAAGGTGCTTCTTGAGCATAGAGATGTGAAATACGTCGTGCACACTAGACATTGATGCTGGAAGGTCTAGTTTATAAGAAACAACTCCAATACGCTCAATGATCCAAAAAAGGCCAATATATCTCGGGGCTAGCTTCCCCCGTCTACCAAACCGCTACACACCATTAATTGGTGATACCTTCAACATGACATAATCTCCCTCCTGAAACTCTAAAAGTCACCGTCTATGATACGCGTAGCTCTTCTGTTGACTCTGAGTGGCTAGAATACGCTCCATAATCAATGCTACCTTTTCGGTAGTCTGCCTCACTAGCTCTGGTCCAAGCAATAAGCTATCCTCCGGCTCTGCCCAACATATAGGGGATCTACAAGACCTCCCGTACAGTACCTCATATAGAGCCATACCAATCGTCGTTTGATAACTATTGTTATAAGCGAACTCTATCAATGGAATATGATCGTCCAAGCTGCCCTCGCAATCAATAACACAAGCCCGTAGTATATCTTCCAACACCTGGTTCACTCTCTCTATCTGACCATCCGTCTGAGGGTGAAATACACTGCTGTGCAATAACCTGCTACCGAATAAATTCAGGAAACTCCTCTAAAAGTGTAAGGTGAATATTGATTCTCGATCTGATACAATCGTATATGGAACTCCGTGAAGTCAAACTATCTCCTGAATAAATATCATCGCATATGCCTCGGCGGTATAAGTAGTCCTCACTAATCGTATATGGAACTTCGTGAAGTCAAACTATCTCCCGAATAAATATCATCGCATATGCCTCGGCGGTATAAATAGTCCTCACTGGAATAAAATGTGCCGACTTCGTCAACCAATCCACAATCACCCAAACTGAGTCGTTCACCTTATTCGACTTCGGCAACCCGACAATGAAATCCATAGAAATATCCTTCCACTTTCACTCTGGAATGGGTAAAGGCTGAAGTGTCCCTGCTGGTCTCTGGTGCTCTACCTTCACTTGCTGACAGGTGAAACACTTAGCCACATAATCTGTAATTTCTCTACGCATGCCACTCCACCAGAAGTATCTCCTTAAGTCCTTGTACATCTTGGTAGTTCCTGGATGTACTGTATATCGGGTACGATGTGCTTTATCAAGCAACTCCTTCTTCAGCTCCATACTGATTGGCATAACTAATCGACCCTTCATTCGAAAGCCTCCATCTGCTCCAATAGCCCAATCATCCTTAGGCTCTTTGGAAATATCCTCCTTTCGGATTTGAATCCAAGTGTCCTCTAACTGAGCTCCGACTACTCTGTCCCTCCAAGATGGCTGCACTGATATAGCTCCCAAATATACGCTGGTCCCACGAATCTCTGGCCTAAAGTCAAACTGGCTAAGAGTGAGAAGGTCTCTATACAACGAGCACCTCAAAGCCGCAACCTGATGTTGACGCTTCCTTCTCAAAGCATCTGCTACGACGTTCGCTTCCCCGGATGATACTGAATCACGAACTAGTAGTCTCTGATGAACTCAATCCATCGCTGCTGCCTCTGATTAAGTTCCTTCTAGGAGAAAAGGTATTTCAAACTCTGATGGTCTGTGAAAAGTTCGAACTAAACTCCATATAAATAGTGTCTCCATGCCTTCATCGTGAATACAACTGCTGCTAACTCCAAATCATGAGTGCGGTAGTTCTACTCATGAACTCTCAACTACCATGAGATGTATGCTACTACCCTCTGAGTCTGCATCAAAACACCTCCCAAACCTTCTAACGACACGTCCGTGTACACAACAAATGTCCTGTCACTGCTCGGAATAGTGAGAACTAGCACCGTAGTCAACTTAGTCTTCAAGGTATCAAAGGCCTTCTGGCACTCCATCAAGGTATAAAATGTACACCTTTCTTTATGAAGCGTGTAAGTAGTATCGTAATCTTCGAGAAGTCCTGAATGAACTTCCTGTAATATCCGACCAATCCCAAAAAGCTACGAATCTCGGTTACCGTCGTTGGTGGTTCCTAATCAAGCACTGCTGAAACCTTAGCTGGGTCTACCGCTATACCCTCTCTGTTGATAATATGGCCAAGAAACCTAACCTCAAAAATCCAAAACTCACACTTGCTGAACTTAGCATATAGTTGATGTTCACACAAGGTTTGCAAAGCCAAACGCAGATGCTGCTCGTGCTCCGACTCCAATCTCGAATAGATAAGAATATCATCGATGAACAAAATCACGAACTGGTCCAGAAATGGATGGAAGACTTGGTTCATCAAATCCATGAATATCGCGGGTGCATTGGTCAACCCAAATGGCATAACCAAAAACTCAAAGGACCCATGTCGAGTCAGAAAGGCGGTCTTAGGAATATCCATCTCGCGAACCCGCAACTGATGATAACCAGAACGAAGATCAATCTTTAAGAAATACTACGCTCCCTGTAGCTGATCGAACAAGTCATCAATCCGAGGCAAAGGATATCTATTCCAAATAGTGACCTTGTTCAACTCACGGAAGTCGATACACAATTGCATATTACCATCTTTCTTCTTTACGAAGAAGACCGACGCTCCCTATGGAGAATGACTCCGACGAATAAAGCCCTAAGCTAACAACTCTTCCAACTAGGTCTGTAGCTCTCTCATCTCAGCAGGTACCATGTGATAGGGTGCTCAGGATATCAGGGCTGTGCTCGGCTACAACTCTATACAGAATTCAATCGCTCTCACAGGAGGTAACCCAGGTATGTCTTAAAAGACATCCTAAAAATCTGAGACAACTCTAGTCTCGCATATATCCACACTCTGATCTTGAAGAATAACCTCCTCGATGTACGCCAGTAATGACTCCGTAAACTGGTTCCCCTGAGACGTTGCCACAACTAACTCGGACCCATCGGACGCTCGCAACTTGACTATTTTCACAAAACAGTCGATACTAACGTGGTAGGAAGATAGCCAATCCATACCAAGAATAACATCAAACTCTAACATGCTCAACACTATCAGATCGACAACAAACTCAGACTCATCTAAACTGATGATACACCTCCTACAAATGCTCTCCAAGAGCGACATCTCACCTAGAGGGGTGAAAACTGATTAAGGAATATCTAGAGGTTGAGCTACAAGCTGAAGTCTACTCATAAAAGCATAAGATATGAAAGAGTAAGAAGCTCCCAAATCGAAAAAATACGGGCTGGAAAGGAGTTCACGGAGAACATACTCTCCACTACGGCCCCGCTCGCTCGTCCTATGATCACGAGGGACTACCGTATAGACTCTACCGATAGCCTGAACCTATTCCGCAGCTGGCGGTGGAGCATATGGAACAACTTGTCCCTGAGAGATCTCCTGAACTACACGAACCTGCCCCTCAATCTTCGGCACCACTGGCGGTGCCTCTATTCTCGCCTGCTGGCCCTAACCTCGGTCCTAAAATCTGTTCTGCTATTGATTCTGCCCTCTCCCTTGCTAGGCTTCTATTGGCGCACTGTGACATTCTGATGCTCTATGCCTAATCTTACGATAGTTATAACATGCGCCCTAAAACTTACGCTGCTGAGGTACTCTCTGATCATGCTGAGGTCCTCTCCTATGAAGGCCTAGCTGCTGCTGCTGCTGGGGTCCTGAGAAAGGCCTCTTATTCTTGCCCTTTTCCTTGCTGTTTCCCTCCTTGTCCTTCTGGAACATGGCTGACTCATTCTCCTGAGAGATGGCAGCATTTGCTACCTCTCGAACAGAATAACACCTCCTAGAAACAAGGTATCGACAAAGGCCGGGGCGAAGTCCTGCTAGAAACATCTGGGCCTGGCGCTCTTCGGTCTGCCACATGCCCGTGAAATGAAGTAGACTCATAAATCTGCTCTCAAAATCCGCTACTGACATGTCTCCTTGAGTCAATCTGGATAACTCAAGCTCTTTCCCGGCCCGTGCCGTGGAAGAGATAAACTACTCATCAAAGAAATAAGTTAAGTCCTCCCAGGTGAGTGTCATCCTCTGATCTGGAGTAAATTGCAGCCGATGCCATCTCCCTGTATCTCCCTTGAGACTGTAAGATGCCAGCCTCTGCTTCTGAACCGATGTCACATTCAGTATCTTAAGAATGTTGCTCACATCCTCCTTCCACTTATGCGCTGTCAGTGAATCCGATTATCCCTGAAACTCTGGTGCTCTCATCTTCTGGTATCTCTCCACCAGACGGAACCAAGTCTCCTGCTCTGCCGCTCTATCCATAACTGCCTACGGGGTAGGTGCTAGTGTGCTCCCCTGAAAACCCTCCGCAACTAGAAAAGCTGGTACAATCGGTGGTGGAACTACTGCTGTTGGTGGTGGGGTGATGTGACTCGTCACAAGCTCCTCAAGAGCTACCATCCTAGCAGCTATTGGAGCCGTTAGATCTACCAGGTATTGGAGAGCCTGCTACGGCTCGGGTGGAGCTTGAGGGGGCTCTAGTGGAGCCTGCTGTAGCTCTGCCTGACTAGCTCTCTGAGTACTAGGTCTATCGTGTCCAGCCATCTGAGCACATAAAAGAAGGTTTATGAGTCCTCAAACAAAACACATATGGATCTCATATAAATAGAGAGTTCATATCATATATCATTCACGCAAATACTTTTAATATCACAAAAAAATATTCGTAATTTTTGAATATGCGTATATAACGTCCACACTCGTACTAGAAATTTCTAGCGGACTCTGTACATGAACCTTAAGAAACTCTTTTCTAACTCCACGACTCGACACAGGATGATCCTAAGGATACTGGAACTTGGCTCTGATACCAACTGTGACGCCCCTGGTTTCAACAAGGCTAGAGTCCAAGGTAAAACCAAGAATGTCAAACATGTCATGCACTACACTGTGCAATAACACGTTTCACCATCATAATTACTATCTATCTAGTGGAATCAATAACAGGTGTAGGTACAAAATAGGCAAGAGAGAATATACAAAAGAAATATTAAAAAAATAGATATTCTGAAGAAAAATCATCACCACTGATAAAATCGATAAATCTCTAAGAAGAAAACATCTGAACTGATACAATTGTCTCACAATAAAAATTCAAATGAAATGATATTAAGGCACTCTGCCTTTACAAAGCTAGAAATAACATCTCAATGTTCATAAACAAAATCATCGTGGAGCCCTAACAATAAACTGCTGAAAAAATATCTATAAATAATAACTAGAGCAAACCCATCAAGCTACGGCTCTCCGTGCACCTGGATCATTACCTGAAAGTGGGGGAAACAACGAGCGTCAAAGCGCTATAGCGAGTAACATCTCAACCAACCCCAAGTGGAAGGCCTAGTTGGATAAAAAAAGAATAACTGATAATATATATAGATAATCAAAAACATCTGATATGAAATAAATTAGAAGTTTGATATTAAGGAATTTACAACATGTGCGTGGATATCTCAACCATCCTATAAGCTCATATTGTAAATAGCTAACTATCAAATCCAACTACAACTTGGAGCAATATCTCCATCTCAAACTATATCAAAAATGTCCTATCATATATCAGAATACTTGTTCAACTCATGAACTTCATCTACTATATGTTATATAAGGAAAAATCCACTGAATGTCTAACACATGGACCGCATGTAACAAATGTCCAACACATGGACTGAAATAGGAAAAAGCCCAACATATTGACTATATATGAGGTAGGTCTAATACAATATATGATGTAGGTCCAACACATGGGCTGCAAAGCTACATGTCCAACAAATGGACTGAAATAAGCAAATGTCTCACACATGGGCCGCAATAGCTACGTGTCCAACATATGGACCGTAATAGATTACAACTAAAAGCATATATATACGTTATTCACTCTCATGTCTCGGTAAATAAAACAAGTCTCTAGTCTGTAGTCAACTCATGTACAGAATTCTTAGTGTTTAACAACCCTAAATAACCTATAAATCTTGCCAGCCACACGACGTATGCACAACTAAACAGTGTAGAAAACTGACTCGCGGTCGACCGCCGCGCCCAGCGCGGTCGACCGAACAAAGAGCAGAAACCCATTGTGCTTCTGTTCTTCCCAGCGGTCAACCGTCGTGCCACACACGGTCGATTGCGATCGACGGTCGACCACCGTGCCCACCACGGTCGACTGCGATGAAAACAGAAACCCAAAATTTACTTGTGCACAATACGCGGTTGACCGCCGCGCCCACCGCAGTCGACCGCGTAGCAAAAAACCATATTCTCAGGTTCTGTTCTACATGATTTCAATCTCGAACTTCGTGTGTGATGTTTATACATACTAATAACCCTATATATGTGATTCAGCATATCTGGAAAAATGATATAAGCAGTCTAATCACTATAGACAAGACAAAATTGTTTAAAACATGTATATTTATGTTGAAACTATCGAAAATAATAACTTTTCTTTCAAAACTTTTGTTAGACTAACCACCAGGTCTAGTTCTATACTTAAGAAAAATGTTGGTGATCTTTATTAACTGAAAACATGTTCTTTTACTACATACAATATAATTAACTTTTTATACTCAAACTAGCATGTTAGGCTCATAAAAATATATGAAAACATCGTTTAAAAGCATTTAAAAACTGGGTGCAGAGTTGGGCAAGATGAAACTCGCCTGAGGAATGATGAACTATTGTGGTAAGGTCGTGAGAAGGTTCTCCTTCGCTGAACGCCGCTGGATCTCGCTCGAACTCCTAAAAATCCTCCAAAATTGCCCAAAGAACAAGCTAAGGTTTGCAAGAGGGCAGGGGGAGGCTGAGAAAAAGTCTGACCGTTGTGCGGTCCACCGTCGCACCTATCGTGGTCGACCGCTCAACAATATTCTGCTATGCCTAAGTCTGGCCGTTGTGCGGTCGACCACTGTGCCCAGTACGGTCGACCGCGCAGCAATATTCTGCTGTGCATGATATATTCGTGTGCTTGTCTTTTCCACTTGATTTCTCTCGCATAAATACACTACTTTGATCCTCAAACACTTGTTATCATACTCCTCTATGATATAAGCATACATTTCACAATAAAACTCATTATTAAATTCTATAGGGCTTTACACTTTGAGCTCAAGTCGAGGTAAAAGTATAAGTTTTTATAGGTATGCAATGGTAACTAAACTAATTGGTGGATCTGGACTTGGATCATCATTGGAGGTTTTTGAAATAAAAAATATTTATTTGCTTCTTTAGTTAAATTTCAAAATAATAATTCAGATATTTTGCAATGGTGGGGAGTATATAGATCAGTTTTATATCTTATACTTTTCATTATGGTTCGTGACTTACTAACAATACAGGTTTCGATGGTAGCTTTGGAATCAGCCATCAGCACAACAGGACGTTTGATCGACGACCACAGGACATTGTTAAATCCGTATACTGTATAGGTGGTGATGTACTTATAAGATTGGTGGAGGTACGAGAAGAGAACGCAAGGCATCGGTTGGCTGGCTAGAATTGAAGATAAATTTGAAGAATTGGGACTAGCAGATAGATATAAAGATTAAATAATATTCATCAAATTATAATTTCTATTTCTTAGTTAAACTTTGTAATGAATTATTTTTAGAAATAGTTGCAAATGATAGTGATATAGGTGAGTAGGTGCCAACCTAGTTGGGATGTACTCATCTATTATGATGAGACGAATTCCAAATTAAATTTATACTTGTAAAGGATTAACTAATTATTAATAAAGAAGTTATTTTTATCATCTATCTTTTTTATATTTTTGTATTTTTAATTTACGTAATTTCATGTGAATAGTAATATTATTGTTTTTTATTAAATTTTTGTATAAATATTTATGTAAAATTAGAGTTTTAAAAAAAATAATTAAATAAATAAAACGGGTCGGCCCAGAGCCTGACCCGCTCAAGCCCAGACCCAACCTGGGGCAACTGGGCCCGGGTTTGGGCTTCGGTTTTGCTCGGCCCGGGCCCGGATGGACACTCGTAGCTGGTGACCACGTCAGCATCTGCTTTATAGGTGTCGGTCGACGAGTGGAGAAGAAGTTATTTTCGCATTTAATGTGAAGTGATTGAAAGCGTGCGGTGTCGATGTGGTCCGATGTATCTTAAAGACTATTGGGGACAAAGGAATGATGGCGTCGATTATGCATTTAATGACATTTATTATAAGGTGATCAGCTGTCAGCGCACGGGAAGGGGCTTGAGGCTTAAGGTATTTCGTCGCCTTTCTACTCGTCCGGTGGTCGAGAAGTACAACCATTTGAGTCGCTTCACAAGATGTCGGTCGATTAAGTCGATTAGGGAGTCCACCTAACCAGGGGTCGACATGTGATGCCATTTGAGTCACCTTCTCAAGATGTCGGCCTAATCATTAGTCGAGTAGCTCGATCAGGGAATCGACCTAGCCTGGGGTCAACATGTAACGCTATTTGAGTCATCCTCATGAGATGTCAGCGTGTCGAGTCGTCCGAGCTAGGTCTTGGATTACTTTGAAGAGCTGGCTCGATTACGCATAATATGGGGCGCTTGTCTGTCCTTGATTGGAAATAACTTTTCAGTACTAAAATGACTGTAATAATACGTGCTTAATCTTACATAATTATTTCAGTGATTTTTTTAATTTTTAACCTTATTAACTATTTTTAAGAAACCTTTTAGCAAAACGTTGACCAAAGTTGAAACTCATGTTGGGGAATTTCAGTCTCCCCGCCTACTATGATCTCCGCAACTCGGAAGCTAACCCATAATCAATAAGATAAAAAACAACCGCAATCAAGAAGGAAGAATACCGAGATTTATGTGGTTCAGTCGACTAACTTCGACCTACATCCACGGGTAACAATACGAGAAATCAACTATGTATTAGGGAAAACTACAAGAGGAATCACTCAACTCTCATCTCTCAATCTCTCAATCTCTGAATCTCTCAACCTCACATACATAATCAACTCTCATATTATCTCTCAAAGTCCTCTCCTTACAATCTTTTGAACGGACAAAAATTACAAAGCCGACAAAAATTACAAAACCCTCTCTTAATTATGTAATCTTTTGCACGGATAAAAACTACGAAACTCTTGCCTCTCGCACAATATTCCTGAATCAGGCTACGCCTGTTGCTAACCCTAGATTACAAGAATATTAGCTCTCTCCTCTGCTTGGTTTCTCCTCCAATAATAGAAGAATATATATAGGGAAACTAAAACTCTATCTCTAGCCTAACTTCCTAATTAGAATAGGATTCAAACTCTTAATCATGATGAAACCCAATCTCCTAATCATGATAGATCGCTAACCCTATCTAATTCTCATGAAGTTATACAAAGAATCAAATACACAATCCTAACAATCTCTACCTTGGATTTAATTTTCAAACTCCTTTGAAGATATATCATCGCTATCTTGAAACTTTGTCTCTCCTGCTAGAATCTTCTATTTCTTTCACACTTCAAACCGAAGCACCTGCACTCCAACTGGGACGTCCTGTGACCATCGCTATCATCTACTTTGTAATGGCGCCTCCACCTCTCTTATGTACACCAAGAGATCTTCGCCACCTCTGGCATTAGAAGCAAATCAACCATGTTTCTCCTCCAGGACTAAACTTGATAGTAGTCTTCCCCCACTTGCTGTCCTCGTACTCTACCTACATCGCTCGTCTCGAATCATTCAATGCATCTCCTACTCCACACTAAAAGCCCGATGCCTTCATCTCCTCCATCACTTAGCTTGGACCGAATATGAACGCTCTTCGTCTTTAAGTCCAATACCACCATCTCCATCAGCATGTGTGTCACTCAGTCATGTCTGCTTGTTAGCTCCTCCAAATCTGACACTGTTCTCCTCGAGTCTACACACCAACCAATACCTACTCCCACAATAACTCTGAATAATTATATGCTCACAACTCTACTACTAGAATCACGTCTGATTCTCTATGCCAGTCTTATCTGTCGCATACTCGTTTATCCTATCTGCCATAAGATATGTCTAAGTACAACCATCAGAACATATCAGCACTTTCTAATCAATCTGAGCATAATCTAAAAAATCAGACCCTTCCATCGCGTTCAAAGCACTCCAGAACCTAGGAATCAATTCCTGCATCATCAAAATCTACGTCCAAACCCTCGATCAGAAGACAAATTAATCTGCACCGTCGGATTTGATTTAATAATTTTTTAACCAAACCTTCATCCAAACAGTGTTCCCATTGCTACAGTGTTCTCGCTGCTATAGTACCTTCCCTTTTTTTTTCTTCATCTTGATTCTTGTAATGCCGCCAATCTTCACCTTTGTATGATGTCTATCTTGCGAATTCGCTCTTGGATCTATCATCATGGTTCTGATACAAGTTGTTAGGGAATTCCAATCTCCATGACTACTGCGATCTAGAAGAAAGAACCACAATCAAGAAGAAAGAACACCGAGATTTACGTGGTTCGGTCAACCAACTTCGACCTACGTCCACAGGTGTTGGCGTCAAAAATTACCTATAGGTCCCCGCACGTGGCTCGAGATAGAGAGAAGATGATGAGCATCACTATTCGAGTCACAAAATCTCATTTGATGATGACAAGTGTATGAAGTGAGTTGATGAACCATGCGAAGAAATGAAACTTCGGAATAACAGAAACAAGAATGGGCCGGGAGCTCCACGTCACTTACGAAAGACTATGCACCCCTCGTATCCTGTTTACTTCACATGTGATTAAACTATAGGAGCTTATTGATCTCCTCGTTAGCTTTGCGACACATCTTGAATCACATAATTCCGAGTTCGGATGATGGTGATACAGCAAAAACGGGCGGAACGTGTGAAACCAAGTTCAGGCCAAAGTTTGGCTAAGACACCAAGTGGTGTCTCGGTCAAAGCTTGGCCGAGACACCAAATGGTGTCCAGGCCATGCTTTGGACGATACACCATATGGTGTCTCGGCCAATGCTTGGCCGAGACACCAAATGGTGTCTCGGCTAATGCTTGGCCAAGACACCAAATGGTGTCTCAGCCAAAGCATGACCAAGACACCCACGGGTGTTCGTAGCCTAAAATATTATTTTTTACAGATTTAAGCTATTTTGACCGTTAACCATATAGATTTGTTCCAACTAATAAGATATCATCCAAAAATGTGGTTAAGTGGTTACAACTAAGGATAAGAGTAAATCAACCGTTCTTATCCGAAAATAAAGCTCCTAAACCCTATAAATACAGCCCTAGGGCCTTTATTTTTTCAGATCTGGAATTCTCGAGCGTTGATAAAGCCCTGCTGGATAGAAGACTAAAGGAGAACGAATTTTAGAAGAGGGGAGAATATCGGATCAAGTTCATCAGCATAAAGAAGAGGAGCTCGCCAGATCTACAGTTCCCGGTTCCTTCCCTTGAGATTGCCCCGTTGCGGTGATGTCGAGAAGAGTGATTATCTAGCTGTTACCGAGAAAATTGCTTCGGCTTCTTGATTCCTTCACGAATTGATGAAGCTCCAAATCTAATCTGATCGTTTGGTGGTCCACGAATATCAACATCCCCTTCACAGGCCAAGATTCCACGCAAGCAGCGAGCGATAAACAACCGTTGGGCTGTTTGACAAGAGTTGTAGTTTTTTAGGTTTTCATTGTATAAGGGTCTTATAAAAAGACTAAATTTTTGTTTTTATTATAACGTTTAAAGTTGTAATGAACATAGCAATGAATCAATCAACTTTCTCCCAAACAAGCTAGCGACCACAGAGCGAGCCAAACAACTTTGTTGCCGAAGCGGTCGTGACGCAACTAGCGATCAAGATCCTGGTGAATGAAGAGGTCGAATATGAGTTCGACCAGCAAAAGTTCGAGGAATACTTATCCTCCACCAGATCTACCTCTCCTCGCAGATCTAGAAAAGTCCGTTAGTCTTCTGACATGAAGACCCGAGAAGATGATCATTACATCACCGCCGCTGCAGTCGTAGGTCACGACATGTAGCCGATATTCGGTGAGGTTAGATCGGCAGATCCAAACTCCTCCTTGACCAAAGAGTCAGCTGCTGAGGGTGCACCAATATTGTTAAAGAGGGCGTGCCAAAGACGGTGTCAACATCTTGCGCGTCAACTCGCTAAAGCTTTGGAGGCAATGTACGTGATCCGCTATGATGTAGATCTGAAATCTAGGTAGCGCAAGAACAACAATTGCGATCGAGCAACCTATCCTCTAAAGCTGAGAAGAACAAATGGGTCCGCATCAAGAGGACCCACTCTACCCTCAATGAGCGAATCCAGAAGCGCTACG
Source organism: Asparagus kiusianus (assembly GCA_022839385.1). Classification (NCBI taxonomy): domain Eukaryota; kingdom Viridiplantae; phylum Streptophyta; class Magnoliopsida; order Asparagales; family Asparagaceae; genus Asparagus; species Asparagus kiusianus. The sequence continues at coordinate 273,266 of BQKN01063620.1, forward strand.
CATTGCTGGCGCAAGCCCGAACCCTTGTGCTAGAAGCACAGAAAATGCAGAAGGAATAGGTGATTAAAAAACCACCCAAGCAGAAACGGGTTTGGATACCAAAGGTTAAATCAGCGCCTAAGGTAAAAGTAGATGAAATTACCATTCAACCTTTGTCAACTCTGAATCCCACTCCACTTGGTAGTGTGGACCTCACCAAATTAAGAGTTTTTCTAAAAGACCGCCTTGGTCCTCTCCCCGAAGATCAAGGTAAAGCACCTGTTAAGGAGCGATTAGGACTGTTGAAAGGCTCCCAAACAACCATCCAGACTAGGGGTCATACTAATCCCCCAATAATAAAGGGAAAGCTCTTATGACTGACCGTATCGGATTGCGAGTCAAAGTACAAGAGCCCGTTAGAGTTTCACGCTCACAAAGACGTAAATTTGAATGAGTGACTCTTGGAGACACTAATAAAGCATCTATTCCTAGAGGGAAACATGTTTGTCTGATGACAACATTATACCTGAGAAGCCGTGCTAACAGACGATAGGTTGCTCCAGTTATCAGACTGACGAGTTGTACTATCAAACGGCAAATAGGAACAAGTCTCAGAAGACAAATGTTCGAGAGATGAACTCTTATTGTCCGTGTGTGAAAATATTCAAAGCAGTGTTGTCAGAATACAGCTACCATGAGACTACTCCCCGAAGGGTCTCAGTATTTGAACGAATCTCTACTAAAACGTCTGAACCAAATACGAGGTGTTTTCACAAAAGAAAACCAACCAGCTTAGGTGACGAGTTCCCTCAAGTAACTATTAACATGGCTAACAAAGGCAAGTCCCCGTGATGCTTCAATCCCAAGCCTTTTGCAGAAGTATCTTAGCGCATGACTTGGCTGCAGTCTAGAACTGTCAGACCTAGACCACGGATATCATGATCATCCAATGATGATATGTTAGGTGCTTGCTCTGCTTTGGCTTCTGATGATACAGCATCGAGTGTAGGGCAATCTTATGAATCATTCATGATTAATGCCGAACAAATGGCTAAAATTCTCGAGGATGCTTTAGCCAAGCAGAAAGAGAATTTTATATTCGAGATGGAAATGGTTATGCAGCAGATGAGGGAAGAGCATGACCAACAGATTCGGGCCCTATCCAATCAAACTTGGTGAATCTAGCTATCGCAACATTACTAACCAAGCAGGTAGCGATTCAGATGTGGATGAACACCTTAATACTGATAACCCTCCCGTTGACCAGAACACTGAGGGTGACCCTACTAAAAATAACTACGCAGGGGGTTGTCCCACTGAAGATAATAACACTAGGGGTGGCCGCTCTATTCCTCTCAAAGATCATCTAAAGCATGAGGTGAAGAAGATATGAAGGACCTTGAGAGCAAAATCAACGCTCTGATGTCTGCTCGAGAGGTGAAGAAGACCGGCATTCCATATCCATACCCAAAAGAGTAAGAGTCGATTACATACCCGGCGAAGTTCAACCTGATAACCTTCACACCGTTCGACGGGAAGGGCTCGCCCACTCAACATCTGATCTACTTCAAGTCCCACTTAGGCATGATCTCCGGTAATGAAGTCTTGATTGTTTGGTCATTCGTTAGAACCCTTCGCGTACCCGCCTTTGATTGGTACCGTCGTCTCAAGCTTGAAAGCATCAACAGCTGAGACGACCTGGAGAACCTGTTCCTCGCTCACTTCTTTGATGATGACGCCGAGGTGTCAATCAGGACACTCTTCGATGAGAAATAGGAAGATGATGAGACGATCGATGACTTTGTCAAGCCCTTCCGGAATAAGGCGATGAACTGCCAAAATCCAATCACAGAGGACTTCATCCTCCAAGCCTATCACAACAACCTCTCCTTTGACATCTTGGAGTTTATGGGAGTAGCACCATCTAATACCTGGAAAGAGTTGAAAGTGCACGTAGAGCAGGCCGAGCGCTTCCTCAGAAGGAAGAAAGTCGAGAGAAGCCAACCGATGGCTAACCCTCCTTATTCAAGCTTCGTCTCCTGTGGTAAAGGGAAGGCCCATGTAACTGCTGAGATGCTAATCAGATGTCACAACAGCAATCTCGGAGACAGCAAAAGACTTCAGGTTCGAGACTCCAAAAAGAGTACTCAATCAAGGACGAAGACGTTCCAGCTATTTTGAATCCCTCATTGAGAACAACAAGATCAAGCTACCACCTATCGCAAATCAGGAGGAAACTGACAATACTATGGATCCAAAGTACTATGCGTATCACAAGAGGATCATTCATCCCACCAAGGATTGCTTCGCTCTCAAGAATAGCATCCAAACTCTAGTTGAAGCTGGCGTCATAACGCTAAATTAAGCCGAATGAAAACTCCGACAAGTATAAGAGTATAAGCTGCTCCTTCCGACACTCTAAAGAGTATACGAGTCTAAACTGCTTCTCAATACTCCAACAGGTATAAAAGTCTAAATTGTTTCCTCCCACTCAAACTCCCACTACGTCTGTGCACTCAACACTCCCATTGTTAGAGTCTGGATATAGTATTCAGAATTTTAATCTCCTAATTATTGACAATTATCAAAACCCTTCATGTTAAGTATTTGTTACATAACACTAGGAACCCTCTTTGAGTGATTTGTATGAATAAACAGTCTCGTTGTAATTTGTACTTCCACTCTTACTATTCACTTGGTCAAACCTTCCTACAGTTAGGACCATAACCAAAATCTCCTCTCGATTCCTTCCATGAATGAGAGGTCCACTTTCAAATTGAACGATCAAACCTTTAAATAGTTAGGATCATCTCAAACCCTCATTTGGTCAAACCTTTCTATATTTAGGGCCACAACCAAAATCACCTCTCGATTTCTTCCATGAACGAGAGGTCCATTTTTAAATCGAGTGATCAAACCTTCCTACAGTTAGGGTCGCCTTAAAATCCTACTTGGTCAAACCTTCCTATACTTAAGGCAAAAACCACAATTCACTCTCGATAAATGAGAAACCCACCTTTGTTTCAGTAATCAAACCTTTCGATAGTTAGATTATCCTAATCTTTTTGATTCTTGGAGTGGAGATCCCACTCTTAGTTTCACCTTCCCGGATTCTTGAAGCTGAGATCCCTCTCAAAGTTTCTTTTAGCAACTGGAGATAGAATATAAAATTTTCATCTTCAGCTTTGGGAGATAGAATATAAAATTCATCCTCTCTCGCATTGGGTTCGTCTTTACCCCAAGAGAAGAAACAATATTTCAACATTATAACTCCCAAAATCCGTGTTTCATAAGCATGGTAATATTATCCCGAAACCTAAGTAGGGATAAGCCAATGCCTAACACGCATTGCCGGTTTAGTCTTTTACCGATTGAAAAGACACCAGAATCCAAGTCTGGGGCCTTTTATTCCGAAGCCTAAGTAAGGATAAGTCAGCACCTAACACGCGTTGCCGTTAGTTCTTGACCGTACAAAGAACAAAAGCCCACATATTCGACATTGTGTCGGATTGTTATTAATAACACCATAATCTGTACCTCAGACGCACAGGGAATTTTATCGTGAATCCTAAGTAGGGATAAGTTAGCGCCTAACACGTGTTGCCGGTTAGTTCTTGACCATAAAAAGAACAAAAACCCACATATTAAACATTATGACAGGTTATTATTAATAACACCATAATCTGTGTTATACACGTATGGGGAATTTTATCCCAAATCCTAAGAAGAGATAAGTCAATGCCTAACACGCGTTGCTGATTTAGTCTTTCACCGATTGAAAAAGACACCAGAATCCGAGTCTGTGGACGTTTATCCCGAAGCCTAAGTAAGGATAAGTCAGTGCCTACCACGCGTTGTCGGTTAGTTCCTGACCGTAAAAAAAACAAAAACACACATATTCAACATTGTAGTAGGTTGTTATTAATAACACCATAATCCGTACCTCACACGTACAGGGAATTTTATCCTGAATCCTAAGTAGGGATAAGTCAACGCCTAACACACATTGCCGGTTTAGTCTTTCACCGATTGAAGAAGACACCAGAATTCGAGTCTAGGGACTTTTATCCCGAAGCCTAAGTAGGGAAAAGTCAGCGCCTAACACACGTTGTCGGTTGGCTGCTGATCGTAAAAAGAACAAAAGCTCACATATTCAACATTGTGACAGGTGGTTATTAATAACACCATAATCCGTGCCTTGCACGTACGAAAAAATTTATCCTAAACCCTAAGAAGGGATAAGTCAACGCCTAACACGCGTTGTCGGTTTAGTCTTTCATCGATTAAAGAAGACACCAGAATTTAAGTCTGGGGACTTTTATCCCAAAGCCTAAGTAGGGATAAGTCAGTGCCTAACACGTGTTGTCGGTTAGTCTTTGACCATAAAAAGATAAAAGCCCACATATTCGATATTATGGCAGGCCATTATTAATAACGCCAAAATCCATGCCTTACACACGTAGGGAACTTTATCTCGACTCCTAAATAGAGATAAGTCTGTACCTAACACACGTTGTCGGTTCAGTCTTTCACAGATTGAAGAAGACACCAGAATACAAGTCTGGGGACCTTTATATTTAATCCTAAGTAAGAATGAGTCAACGTTTAACACGCGTTACCGGATAGTCTATTCTCGTAATAAAGACAAAGTCTATGTATTCAAAATCATAGCACCAAGTCTAAGAGAATTAGCTCTCTTAGCATAACGTCACATTTGAAACGGGTTTTAATAATTCACATGCTAGCCCGACTCAAACGGTAGTCGGTAAATATACATCAAATCCGTTGATGGCTGAGGATTGGCCAAAAATCCTAAGTCTATGTCTAATACATGGCGCCGGGTAGTCTATTCCCGTAAGAAAAACGAAGTCTACGTCTTCAATATCGTAGCATTAAAAGAGTTAACTCTTTTAGCACAACGTTACATACAGAACGGACTTAAACAATCTGCATACTAAGTTCGACTCAAACGGTAGTCGGTACAGGCTCATCAAACCCGTTGATGGCTGAGGGTTTACTAAAAATCCTATAATTATGAGAGTCATTGACGCACCAGCTCTATTAGTTGGTCTCGGGACTTAAGAATCCCATAATTTCAAGATAAGATCCATACATGGAGATGAATCAGTATTAACAGCTGGTCCTGCAGCCTCATCAATTAGGATCACCATGCTCCAATACCTTAAGAGCTTAAACTGTGTATACTCTAGCAAACGTACAAGTATAAACTGTATCAACGATGGACAATCCGAAACCCTAAGGTTAACGTCGGTCAACACGTAACCCTAGGTCAACGCCAATCAACGTCGGGCGATCTAAAACCCTAAGGTCAACGCTAGTCAATGCGTAACCCTAGGTCAACGCCAGTCAACGTGTTGTGATGAAAAGTCAACGTCGGGTGATCCGAAACCCTAAAGTCAACGCTGGGCGATCCGAAACCCTAAGGTCAACGTCGGTCAACACATAACCCTAAATCAATGCCAGTCAATGCGTTGTGATGAAAAGTCAACACGGGCGATCCAAAACCCTAAGGTCAACACCGGTTAACACGTAACCCAAGGTCAACGCTATTCAACGTGTTGTGATAAAAAGTCAATGACGGGCGATCCGAAACCCTAAGGTCAACATCGGTCAACGCGTAACCCTAGGTCAATGCCGGTCAATGTGTTGCGATGAAAAGTCAACACCGGACGATCCAAAATCCTAAGATCAACACCGGTCAATGTGTAACCCTAGGTCAATGTAAGTCAACGCGTTGCGATAAAAAATCAACGTCGGGCGATCCGAACCGTAAAGTCAACGTCAGGCAACCAGTAACCCAAGGTCAATGCTAGTCAACGCGTAACCATAGGTCAACACCAGTCAACACATTACGACAAAAGTCAATGCCGAGCTATCCAAAACCCTAAGGTCAACGTCGGTCAATGCGTAACCCTAGGTCAACGCCAGTCAATGCGTTGCAATAAAAAGTCAATGTCCGGCGATCCAAAACCCTAAAGTCAACACTATTCGGAGATAGTCTATTCTAAGTCAACTCGATGACATGAGCCAAAATCAATTCACCAGTTTTTGATTCGAGACTTCGATGAAGGCCAGGCGATAAATGCAGCGTCAGAAGAATTTTAACTATTCATATTGAATAGACTGAAAATCAAAGAAGTCAAGAGTCAAAGCTAACTACAGGTCCTCTTACACCAACTGAAGGTTGGACCGATCATATCAAAGTATTTCAGGCTCCTCTATAAAAGAAACGAGACTAAAACACTTTGGAAGGGGTATATGTAAGCATCAAAAATTACCTATAGGTCCCCGCACGTGGCTCAAGACAGAGAGAAGATGATGAACATTGCTATCCAAGTTACAAAAGCTCATTTGACGAAGATAAGCATATGAAGTGAGTCGACGAACCATGCAAACTAACGGAACTTCGGAATAACGGAAACACGAATGGGCCGGGAGCTTCGCATCACTTATGAAAGACGAAGCACACCTCGTGTCCCATCTACTTCACATGTGATTCAACCATAGGAGCTTATTTATCTCCTCGTTAGCTTTTTCTGACATATCTTGAACCACATAATTCCAAGTTCGGACGATGGAGATACGGTGGAAACAGACGGAACGTGTGAAACCAAGTTCAGGCTAAAGTTTGGCCAAGACACCAAGTGGTGTCTCGGCTAATGCTTGGCCGAGACACCAAATAGTGTCCCAGCCAAAGATTGACTGAGACACTAAATGGTGTCTCGGCCAATGCTTTTCCAGGACACCAAATGGTGTCTCGGCCAAAGCATGGCCGAGACACCCACGGGTGTCCGCAGCCCAAAAATACTGTTTTTGGCAGATTTAAGCTGTTTTTCGACCGTTAACCATCTGGATTTGTTCTAACTTATAAGATATCATCCAAAAACATGGTTAAGTAGTTACAACTGAGGATAAGAGTGAATCAACTGTTCTTATCCAAAAATAGAGCTCCTAAAGACTATAAATACATCCCCAGAGCCTTTATTTTTTTCAGATCTGGAATTCTCAAGCGTTGGCGAAGCCCTGCTGGATTGAAGACTGAAGGAGCATGAATTTCAAAAGAGAGGAGGAGATCGGATCAAGTTTGTCGGCATAAAGAATAGGTGCTCTCCAGATCTACAATTTTCGGTTCCTTCCCTTGAGATTGTCCCGTTGCGGTGATCTCGAGAAGAGTGATTATCTCGCCGTTGTCGAGATAATTGCTTCAGCTTCTTGATTCCTTCATGAATCGATGAAGCTCTGGATCTGATCTGATCGTTTGGTGGTTCACGGATATCAACATCCACATCACAGACCAAGATCTCACGCAAGCAGCGGGCAATAAACACTCGTTGCGCTGTTTGACGAGAGTTGTACTTTTTTGGTTTTCTTTGTGTAAGGGTCTTATAAAAAGACTAATTTTTCATTTTCATTGTAACGTATAAAGTTGTAATAAACACACCAATGAATCAATCAACTTTCTCCCCAAGCAACGAGCAACAATACGAGAAATCAACTATGTATCAGGGAGAATTACAAGAGGAACCACTCAACTCTCGTCTCTCATTCTCTCAACCTCACAAACATAATCAACTCTCATATTATCTCCAAAGCCCTCTCCTTACAATCTTTTGAATGGACAAAGACTACAAAACCCTCTCCTAATGATGTAATCTTTTGCACGAATAAAGACTACGAAATCATCGCCTCTCGCACAATATTCCTAAATCAGGCTACACCCTTTGCTAACCCTAGATTATAAGAATACTAATTCTTTCTCATCTTTTTGTTTTTTCTTCCAATAATAGAAGAATATATATAGGGAAACAAAAACTTTATCTCTAGCCTAACTTCCTAATTGGAATAGGATTCAAACTCCTAATCATGATGAAACCCAATCTCCTAATCATGATAGATCACTTATCCTATCTAATTCTCATGAAGTTATACAAAAAATCAAAGACACAATCCTAACAATTCATTATTCTTATTGGTTCTATTTTACGTAAGGCATTCTTCAACTACAAAATGCAAGTACGACTTTCGTATGACAGTATTCTTCCTATTTTCATCATTTCTAACTTTTTTACAATTTATTCAGCAAAACCACCAACACGATTTGAAATTCCCAATTCTTCTATTCTAAGTTTTATTTATAGGAGGGATACATCACTTGCAAAACTCAAGCACGAGTTCAAATTATATGGTTTTTCTTTTTTCTTTATTTGCTTATCTAAGTAGTCCTTCAATTTAGAGCCTTTCTAAGTTTTTAATAGTATCCTTTCTAACTTTTAAATAGTTTTCTAGCAAATAAATGAATTTAATATATTGCAGGTTAAAGTGCGGATATAAAATTATAAATAGAAATGTTCAAAACATTAAGAATCTATACCAAAAAGTTACAGATATTATTGGTTAAATTTCTTTAATTACCCAAAAAATCCGACGCCATCACATTTCTTTCGTTCCAGTTTAAATGCACACCATTTCTTTTATACAAAGAAAAAACGTTTCTTATGTCTGACCTCTAAAACTTTACATTTGAACCCTATTTATAATCACTATCCTTGCATAGAATTATGCAAATGAGGATAAAATTAAAACTTTAAAAATTTTAAAAATCACTCATCATATCTGAAATTCAAGCTAAAGTATTACTGCTTAGTAGTTTCTGAGGTAGTTCCCTCTGAAATTGATGATCTTTATGAGATATATAAAATTAGAGGTCAAAACCATAGTCAGGAAAAATATTCTGGTGGCTTTTTTGTGTGCATAATGCATTATAGTGTATCGAATTGAAATATACTCATATAAATTTTGACAATATTTTGCAATTATCTATTTACCTTACTGTCAATTATTAAATTGTTGCTAAATATTTTCTCACACAAATAAATAATGTATCATACACGCACTACGTACACCTGAAATACAATGATAATTATATGTACACCTGAAATACTATGAAAATTATAAGGACTACTTTGAGATAAAAGAAAGTTCAGATACAAGCTCTGTACCAGGGATCAAATTGACCTTTTAGCAATAAATAAATAGTCTGTTCATGTGGGCTTGCACGTGAAGTATTGTAGCAAGTTACATGGCAATTTGGATCCTCTATTAATACTAATATTTTCTAATGAGAATTGTGAAGAGTTGGGAGGGGGTCTAAAAGGATGAGTGGGAAAATGAAAGGCCATGATGAAAATGAAAGGCTAGGATCTCCTTATTAGGAGATATTATGAGCTTTTCATTAGTAGAGGATCCCTATCTGTTACATGGTGTCGGCCTCTATGTAAGCAATTACGTGGAACAGTAACATGTGGCTTAAGCGTTATTAACCCCTTATAGATCGGAGACACGCGTGTGTTTCCTTAAACTTTTGTCAAGCAACTCTAAGAGTTTTTATATCAAAATCGTCTTAACTTTTACCCAAATGAATAATTCCACCTTTACTTTTTTTTTGTTGAATACTACTTTTACTTGCTGCCATGCTTTCAATGTCATAACAATTTATATTTTCTACCTAAAAACTCCGTGACCTGACCAAAATACCCTCCAACCCCTCACGTGTAAAACACGTGACACCCCATTAACTCACCCCTTAACTAACAGTTGTTCCCCACCCTAAAACCGACAAGTAACCCCACCTCAGTCACCTCTACACTAATTTCTCACCAAAAGAAAACCGTAATTGTCCGAGCGTGCTCCCTCCCCATCTCGTATCGGTCATCTTCAAGGAAAAAAAATTGAAAATTCCCTTGATTTAGGTGTGGGATCTGATCATCATGCTTGTACGAAGGTTGGGTGCTGACTTCGTCGTCTGGAAAAGGGATTAGGGTTGGGACTGTCAACTATAGTGGGTTTGAGTCTTCAAGTGAAGGTAATGTAATTTTAACATTTCCAATTGCATGTGGTTTGTTTTGGGGTGAGAGCTTGAATTAGGTTTTTGTAGATTGTAGTTGTGAAATTTGATTTTTACTCGTTAGGGTTAGGGTTGATTAGGGCTTTGACAAATGAACAAATAATGAGTTAAATTGGACAAGTTGGTTGCTTATGTAATTGTGTAAAATAAAAAAACTTGTTTAATTTCTATTTATTTGTTGATTAATTATTGCCAAATTGGTCATTGTGTTGATCTACAACGTGAAAATAATTTGATTGTTATGATTAACATAATTGTATACTACTTAACCTAAGATAAGTAATCAGGAGTATTTCATCTAATTTATCAATTAATTTCAGGATGTATGAAATTATAGTCGTAGATTATCATCATGGGGGAAGGTTTGAAAAGAATAGGGGATTATTGAAGTATGTGGTTGGTAAAGTTTTTACTAAACATAATCACGTTACTGATGAAATGTCAGAATGGGAGCTAAAGGTTGTCCTAACAGATCAATTGAACTATAGTTTGAACAGTGTGGCAGAACTTTTTTATAAGATTCCTAGAAAAAATTATCACAAGAAATTAAAAAAATTACTAGCGATAGAGACATCAATGAGATGGTTGCTTTTCTTAGAAGAAGCAAGAGGATTGTTGTTTATATTGTGCATGGTGTCAAAGAATATACTGGTGAGGTTGACATTGATCTTAGAGAGGGAGCACGTAATGAAGCACCTAATGAGGATAATGCTACTACACCTAAGGCAGGACCAAGCAATGCAAATATAGAGGATACTAATCAGGGCACTAATTAAGCTCAATAGCATATTGTATTTGTCCTTAAGTACTCTCCTAAATATTGAGACTTATTCTCCTATATACTAATGGTAGTTATATTTTTATGTAAAGGTTGTGAATGAAGACAATGAAGACAATGAAGCAACTGAGGAAGTTCAACATGATAATAATGAGGTACATTATTCTATATTTGTATATTTTGACACATAATTGTCATTGTTGAAGTTGATTATATAACATAGGTTGATATTAGGTGGTATATATGTAAACTGCAATGATATTAGGTGGTATTTGTGTCAATTGCTGTAACATAAGGTGGTATCTATATAACATATTATGATTTTAGGTGGTATTTGTATAACTTGATTATAGATGTTAACTGTGTAATATAACTTGATTTTAGGTGTTAACTGTGTAATAAAGTTTTAATAGAGTTGTTATATGTATAATCTATGCTAGTTGAAGGTGGTATCTGTATGGTTTTTTAAAATAATGTGGAATCTGAAAGTGATAATTTTGTATAGGGCACTGATTAAGACAATGGGGTTAGTGATGATGATGAAGAGGCTAGTGATGGTGATGATGATGAAAATGATGATGAGGGTGTTGATGAAGGATCGGGTGATGAAAATGAGGCCACTGAGGAAGCTAAAATTGATGACAAAGAGGGGCTTGTGGATGTAAATGTGGTGAATAAGGATGAGAATTCTGAGTTTCAACTTAGTGATGTTGACTACGATGATGCTAATGAGGAGGATATTGAGTTAGGGGAAGAAGTATAGGCTACATCGATCACAACCAACAACTACGATGTTGACGTAGTGATGAACAATCGGATGGTGAGACTGATGAGTTTGTGAGTTTACAAGGCTCTATGATGAGAAAGTCTAACATCTAGAATTCAATGAGGATAAATATTTTGACAAGTCTGTTGAGTTGGTATTGAGTTTAAAATTTTCTACTAATGAGGTTTTAAGAAGTGCTCTTAAGTTGCACGCAATACAAAAAAGGTATGATTTTTAATACTTACACAATGATAGCAAGAGGGTCTCTATTTATTGCAAGTATCGATGTAAGTGTGAAGGTCTATTCATGCATAGTAGGAGGCTGAAATGTCCCAACAATTGCCAAGATATTTACAAGTTCAAAGTTCATGCTGTTAGAATGAATGATGAAGGCACATTTCAAATTAAATCTATAAGGCTCAAGCATGGCAATTATTGTGGTTTCATAGATAAAAGCTCCAAAGTCTCATCTAAGTGGTTACCTACAAGATAACTAACAAAGTGAAAAGATGATCCTGATTGGAAGATGTTTATGTTCATTTTAGAGGTGAATAGAGACTTTGGAGTTAACATTAGTGGTCCTATAGCATATAGAGAAAGACAGCTTGCCTTCGTGAAGCTTTATGGTGTTGCAAGTGTTTAATACAAGAGAGTATGAGACTCTATAACTAAAATTAGGAGGACAAATCTAGGGAGTTCAACTTTGGTTAGAGTAGATGATATCAATAGGAACTCATCATCAGTTTTCCAGAGACTATATGTATGTTTAGTTGCATGCAAAGGAGGATTCAAGAAAGGTTATAGGCCACTTATTAGTCTTGATAGCTGCCATTTGAAAGGTGGTTATACAGGGCAAATCTTGAGTGCTATAAGAGAGGATGGCATTGGCAACGACAACATCTACCCTATTATGTGTGCAGTTGTTAAAGTAGAGAATAAAGAAACTTGGTGTTGGTTTATTGACCAACTAATTATTGATTTGAGTCCAATGGAGCAACATGAATAGGCTTTCACGTCAGATAGACAGAAGATAGTATTTCTAATACTCTAACTTGTACAATTGGTTACTTGTTTTGGATAGAAAACTATATTAAGGAAGTAAATATATAAACTGGGAAAAGTTAATGTGGTATTTGTATATGCTATAAGAAGTTTAGGTGTTATTTGCATATGTTATGAGAAGTTATGATGTTAACTATACATGTTATGAGAAGTTCAGGTGTTAATGATAAAAACTGTATAATACATTTGTAACTTTATATGTGACATATTTACATATTCTTCCAACATTATGCTAATACATTCAAACTTTTAATACTTTTGTAGGGCTTAATTGATGTTTTTAGGATAGTAGTTCCTACTGTTGATGTTAGATTTTGTTGTAGGCATATATATGCCAACTTTAAACTAAAATTTGATGGGAAACCATTCATAGATGCTATGTGGAGAGCTTTTAGGGCTTCTACAAAGATTGATTTTTATGAGGCAATGAAAATTATAAAATACATGGATGAGGGTGCTTACAACAGTCATAAGGCTAAAGATCATTCACATTAGAGCTTGCATGCATTCAAAAAAAGCACCAGGTCAGATTGTTAGTTGAATAATATGTGTCAATCATTCAACAAAATGATTCTTCAAGCAAGAGACAAGCATATTCTCACATGTATGGAGTTCATTAGGAGGATGCTTATGAGGAGGTTCATTCTCAAACAAGAGAGGATTACTAAAATGGAAGAGCTTCTAGTGCTTAATGCATTAAATTGAATTTCTCAAGCATGAGGTTAGACACTGTAAGACTGACTTTGTAGGAAATGGTAAATTTGAAGTGAAATATAAAGAAGATGATACCTACATAGTGGATTTGGGGATAAAAAGGTATAGATGTAACAAATGGCAACTCAGTGGCTTATCTTACATGCATAGAGTTGTAGCTCTGGTTAAAATTGGAATGTCTATTGAAGATTTTATGCATATGGCATATACAAATGAGACCTATATTCTAGCTTATGCCATGAATATCTCACCTCCCCCGGCATGAATCAGACCCTCCTCAAACAAGCATTATGCCAGGTAGGCCAAAGAAAAGAAGAAGAGAGATTGGAGAGCAAGATGCATCCACCCAAATAATGAAAAGGAAAAAATTGCAAAGTAGATGTAGGAATTATGGATAAAAGGGGCACAATAAGAAGACTTGCAAAAATCCAATCCTAGCTAAAGCTCCACCTAAGAAAGGGGATAAGCCAAAGAAGTTATCTAAAGGGGTATGTAATTTTGAATTTTCAACTAATTTTTTTTAAAACTGTAACTTGACAATAATAGGTATCTATCATGATCTTCATGCTATAGGGTACTAGCCAAGAGATGTCCCAACAATCCAACATAGTAGCTCCACATGAAAGTTGTCAGGTGAGTAAATATTGTCATACATCTAATAAGCTCATTCTCACATGATATCTCACATGTGTTTAATTTTGTGTATACTCTCCAATTTTCTTTTAAAACTTTAATTTGACAGCAATAGATATCTATCTTCATTGTATAGTGTACTACTATGAGAGGCCATAACAATCTAACACAGAAGCTCCTCATGAAAATGGTCAGGTGAATAAATATTTTCATGTACCTAATAAGCCTCTTTCTTGATGATACCATATATTTTTTTCATGGTCAGGTGAATAAATATTTTCATGTACCTAATAAGCCTCTTTCTTGATGATACCATATATTTTTCTTCTTGTCTTGATTACAGATTTCCTCTATGACAACCATCAATCTCTCACAAGCATTTACACCAACACAAGACTACACACCAGCTTACTCACTAACTCTAGCAGAAGTAACACCAAATAAGTAAATGAGTGCAGTCAGAAATAGGAGTTATGTTTGCATTTCTGTGGCACAAGTGAGGGAGGCAGCAAAACAATTGCAATAAGGAAAAAATGGAACAGAGCCTACATGGAAGCCTTGATTCCTTCCCCTTTTTTAGAAAATTTTGGTTATCTCAATGATTTTAGAAGCTTATGGTGGCGTGTGTAAATATTTAACTAATATTTTGTAAACTACAAGTGGTATCTGTGATATACCTAAACTTACAAGGTGGTTTATGTACGCATTGTTAACATTTAAGGTGGTAGCTATATAAATAGTTAAATGTTTATGTCATTTGTATAGATATTGTAGTTTGATTATGACTTTCTACATAATGAAACATATATTTCTAGCATTATGGCAGGTTTGTGATTTGAGTTCTATTTTCTGTAGGTAATGTCTCATGTGTGTTTATGCTTGGTACATATTTCAAAAGTTTGGTGGTAATTATGAATTTCTTAACATATCAAGTAACATATAAGGTGATACCTATGTTAGATCCTAGAGGAGGGGGGGGATGATTAGGGTCTTATGCTAATCTAATCCGATTTAAATACCAATTAAATTAATTAATAAGTTATCCTAGCAAGTATGAAATACAACAAGAATATAAGCTAGGATAAGCAATATGAACAATAAGATATATCCTATATGATAGAAATATATATGCAATGATATATAAACTAACACAAGGGTAAACAATATGAAACAAGATAGATGATGATATGAATAATGAGACAATGGCGATATAAGCAATGAGCACAAATATAAATAAACGCCAAAGCACACTCAAACACAATCAAATGATGACGGAGTTCGGACCTTCCGTCCTACGTCTCCGCTCCCCACTCCCGGGGAAAAATCCACTATCACAACCGGGTTTTCTACGCTCACCCGAATAACGTTTACACCTCACAGTATCGGTTTTCAATGCTCACCGATCAACATTACTCCTCACAATCGGTTTTCTAGTTCGCCGAAAACTTCACAACACACTCGGTTTTCTAGCACATCGAAAACCTTACAACACTCATAATGTAACAAATATAAATTTGTTCTCTACAATAGATGAGAACTCAATTAAGCACAACTCAATGTTACAATCTCTCACAACCCTAATATACTATGTATGCAAATACAATAAGCTCAAATGGGTGTGTGTAACAATAAGATAAAATCAAATCTAAACTCAATATAAAACTAGCTTTAATAGAAATGATAATCAACAAATAATTATAAATAAAATCTAGAGTTGAGTTTAGGAAAATTTCTCTAGATGACAAGAGAGAGAGATGGATTGAATGCACAAAATACAATTGATAATCTCCTCAAGCTCTTGTAAAACTGATTCACCAAACGGAAACACTCAAATGCTTAAAAGCTTATAAACACACTTAAACCAACTTAAACCCTTGATTAAAACTCTTTAAAACATTTCTTGCTATTCTATAAAAACTGAGGTAAGGGGGTATTTATATGAAACCCCAAAGGTAAGAGAAAGCCAAGAAAAAGACCAAAAAACCACTCTGCAACGGCTCTAAAAAATAGCCGTTAGAACTGAGTTGACAGTGCGGCGGTCGACCGCTGCGATCAACCGTGAGCAACGAAAAATAGTCAAAAGAAATCTGGACAAGCGACGGTCGACCACGGCAGTTGATCGTGAAAGTCTCTGGACTCGCTACGATCGACCGCCACGGTCGACCGCGAGCCAACAAGAACTGTTCTGAGTTTTGAACTCATGGGCGGTTGACCGTAGCGGTTGACCGGAGGTGCGAGATTGATTAGAGCGGAGACAGAACTCGACGAATACTGAAAAATGGGCGTGGAAGACCTCCTATCTCGGCCACGGCACGGGTCACCTTAGGGTGACCCGTCGGTCGCCGAGTCACCTCATAGTGACCCGTGGCTGGCTAGGTCACGTCTTGGTGACCCGCTGGTAGCCGTGTCACCCCGTGGTGACCCGTGGCTAGCCGGGTCACCTCTTGGTGACCTGCGGTAGGCCGAGTCACCTGGGCATGACTCGTGTTTTTTTAGTGTTTTGGCTGCTGTTTTGAGCTTCGGCTTCCAGACTTGCCGCAGTTTTACTGGTTCCTTGGCCACCTCTTGTTACTCCAACTCTCGGGCCTTCTGCACAAGAATTCGCACATGTGCAAGGAGTGCGCGGTGCTTTTGGATGCTCTCCTTAAGGGTTGAACTGGTCCTCTTGACTTGGATCCATTCATTTGTTGCTGGTTTGGAGGAGGGGCCATTTGTTTGCTGTTGACGTACTTGACGCCTTCTGAGTTTTAGACCTACCTCATAGCAGATCCCGTCAACAGGCTCCAAAGCCTTGGCGAATTGGCGCGCGAGGCGTTGACGCTGCCTTTGGAGAGCTCTCTTCGACAAAATAGGTGTGCCTTCAGTACTCAACTCCTTGATTGAGGGGGAGTTCAGATCTGTAGATCCGGCCTCGTTGGAGGTTGAAGGGGTGTTGCGAGGCTCAAGTGCAGTAGTGGTGAGGAGATCTTCTTCTTCGATCTTCAAACCCGAAGTCCAGTGAGCTTTCTTGAAGGAGGCCTTCCTGCATCTGCGAGGAGAGAAGGATCTGGAGGAGGAGGATAAGTACTCCGCGTACTTCTATGAGTCGAACTCATATTCAACCTCTTCTTCAACCGAGATGAGAATCCGAGGTTGTGACACATCAACCTTCACAGAAAGGCTGTCAGTTCCCATTGTGGTCGCCAACGTGTTTGGGTCAAAAAAAAAATTATTCATTGTGATTGAATCTATTACTACTTCATGCGTTATAATAAACTCAACAAAAAGTTAGCCTTTTTATAAAACTTTTACACAATGGAAATAACTGATTACAATCTATTTCAAACAACACAGATCTTATTTATTAGTCTCTGTTTGCATGTGATCTTTGCCTATACCCGGGACGCTGATATCCGTGTACCGCCTACAGATCGGATCCGGTTGACAGAATAATTGATCAGAGCTCCTACTTCACTAAGGAAGTATTCACTGAAGTACTGATATCGACCAAGCAAAATCAGTACTTTTCTCAAGATTAAGACCAAGCCTAATCTCAAGGAAAGGTGGAAATGAGCTTTAGATCCTTCGAAAGGCTCCTTCTTTATGCCTAAATTTGTCGGGATCCTGCTAGCCCTTGCTGAAATTCATGGCTCTTGGATCTAAAGTTCAGCAACATCTCCTCGTCTTGATAATAATTCGCCCCCCGTGAAAGGAGGCCCTAGGCTTGTATTTATAGGGCTTCAGATACAGTTATTTGGATAATAATGAGAGGTTTAGCCATATCTTTAGTTGACAACGGCCCAACCATGTTTGTGGATGATATCCAATCAGTTAAGATGCTCTAGAACAAACAAATCCTAAGAAAACAGTAAAAAACCGTCAAAAACATGTCCTAGGGGGTTTCTAGAGTGCGACAAGTCATGGTGACCCACGCAACCACGGTCACCAAGTGGTGACCCGCGAGACCGCGAGTCACCTCTTGGTGACCCGCGCACCACGCGGATCGCCTCGAGACTTAGCCATTTTTGGCTTTCCCGGACTTTGTATTTTTTGTCATTTTGCATAGATTGTCTTGTTGTCTTATACGCTTCGTTAACTTGCTTCACGTTTATTAGCTTCTTTACGGCACTTGGAACTAACTAACAAGCATGGCGGGCACTTAGAGCTGACCGGCAAGCACGGCGGGCACTTGGAGCTGACCGACAAGCGCCGCGCGAACTTAGAGCTAACCGACAAGCGCGGCGGGCACTTGGAGCTGACCGATAAGCACGGCAGGCACTTGGAGCTGACCTACAAGCACGATGGGCACTTGGAGCTAACTGACAAGCGCGACGGGCACTTGGAGCTGACAGGCAAGCGTGCAGGTCACCAGCTCTGACAAGCGTGCGGGCCACTCGGATAATCCTTCTTGACTCGGATGATGACGTTCATTGAATTCTCTTCATCTCAAGCTGCATGAAGGAACCTATGGGCATTTTTAGACGCCTACAACAGGCGGCCAACATGTCTAGCTTCATCATTGTTCGATTAAGGTGTAAAACCCCGTAAATTTGAATATTTTATGATAAATAGTAATAAATTAGTGAAAAATAACATATTTTGATATTTGAGTATGATAATAATTGATTTGAGATCAATTCAATATATATTTGTGAAAATATGAGTACAAATGCAAAAAACATGCACAAAGGCTAAAAGAGTGAAAATCTAGGAATAATGACCAGTTATGAGTTTTTATATTTTTCATACAGATTCAGTCAGAATCTGGAACAGTATAAAAAAATCTAGATTGTAAATCTCTTCAACAGCTTTCCAACAAATCTTAGATCACCTCATTCTGAGGTCGTATGAGAAAGTTACAGTCAAAAAACCAAAGGTTGTTTTCCTAGTCGGACTAGGTTTCCTGGTTCGGGTCAAACAGGTTCGTTTTGGGTTTACCTCTATAAATACCTGTATTTTTTTAAGGAAATTCTTTTTTTTTATCATAGGGAAAAATGCTTTTAGCCCTCAAAACACAAGAAAACATACTCCCCCCCCCCCAAGACTTTTTCAACGAGTACTTTGCCCCTAAAATGCTCCGCCATTTTCTTCTAGCCCCCAAAATGAATCCCCAAGTGTAACTCTGTTTAAACCTCTCACAAAATACTCAAAATACCCTTCCGTTTAAAATTCCCTGTTATGAGTTACCTCCACGTCCGTACCCTATCATCTCTCTTTTGTAAGCAAACCGACTCCAAAAACCCATTTCAAAACCCTAGCCCTAAATCAACCGACTCCAACGCAAACCAAATCAAAGCAAAGAGATTAAAATGGATGGTGATTCAACCCCTAAAGTAAGCCTCCATGCTGACCACAGCGAAAGCGATGATGCCTAGCAGTTTGAAATCTCAGAAAGAGCCCAGACAATTGCAGTGCGTACTGAATCTGATGTTGAAGTTGTGATTACTAATGCTCTAGAGGACATCGTAACCAGCCATTCTCAGTCCAGAAGGCTACCTAAAAATTTAAGTCAAGGCCCCCACGAAGGTCTAGAGGGTAGCACCGGCACCATCGTCGCGTCCAACGATGCCACTAGAGCGCTCCTTGGTCTACAGAGAGGAGAAAAAGAGAAGCACGTGGCAGCACCCAAAAGGTAATTTTTACCTCAAGTTTTATGTTATTAAGGTTATGCTTTTATTGATAATGCTCCTAGTCTGGTGGGAAAGTCCAAAATTACGGGTGTCTGTTAGCTATTGAGGTTACTGTTAACATGCAAGGTTCATGCTTTTATTTTTGAGCTTGTTGTTTGGTTGTTGAGGTTAGGCTTTGGTTGTTAAGCTTATAGGGTTGTTGTTAAGGTTGTTGGTTTCTCCGTAAAGTTTACAGCATAGTTGTTATGTTTACTAATTATTTTCAAAAATGCTTATGTCTTGTGTTTTTGTTATGTAGAAAATGGGCAAAGCCAGCTATTACGTTGTAGCCCACCGCCAGCTTCAGTGCCTATCATGACTTCATGCGGAGTTTGGTGCAGCATATAGAGCCAAGGCACTTTGCGGACTATGAAGATAGTGTATTCAGACACTACTTTCATTTTTGCCCACCTGATGTCGATCTTCCCACCTTTGAGCAAATTTTGAGTCAGTGTGACAAGAAAAGGAAGAAATTCGTCGTTACCGATAGGAATGATGGAGAAGAGATCGCTTGCTCATTCAACCTTGAGTGGGTAATGAAGCATACATGGTTTTCCAATGATGGGCTTCATGTTGACCATAATCGGGATAGGAAAAATAGGATTTGGTACAAGTTTTTTAACAAACCCGATGCCGAGGGTGCCAACAGTATAGCTCCCCCCAAAGGAGGCCCCACCAGACGCAATGTGGAGAAACTGTTCTTGAAGCTAGTACTATCGGCTGATGCTGAGATGTGAAGGTCTTTGTCCTGCTACAGATCCTCTATCAGCTAAGCATGATTTGGTGTCCAAGCAGTGTTTTCGGTGTTCCTAGGCATTTTCAAGTATGTCGATAGCATCGAACAGGTCAATAACACTGTTTGGGGGACCTATATATTTAGTGAGACATCTGACGCGATAGAGAGGGTATTGAAGGGTCATGAGCCAGAGAAGACGACTTTATATCTACAAGGGTGTACCACACTAGTTTGTGTAAGTAATCATGTCTTTTATTACTAATTGTGAAGGTTAGGGTTTAGTTATTAATGCTACAATTTTGTTGTAAATGTTACGGTTTAGTTGTTAATGTTACAGTTTGGTTGTTACAGTTATGTTTTTATTGTTAGGGTTACTTATTAATTGTTAAGGATAAAGGTGTTTGTTAAGTTTTTATTTCTCTAACATGTAGTTGTAGTACTATGAACTTACCGGTATGAAGAAGCCAATAATTGGATGAACTGTGAGTCCTCCCCTCACAAATTGGGTGAGACTTAGAGAGGTTGTTGGTTCTTTGAGATTGGCCACTGTTGTAGCTAAAGCAAGCAAAGCTATAATAAAGCTTCCACAGCAACATGTCCAATTTCAAAGAATCGAGGGAGGTTTGTGGGGGATGGAGCAGGGAAAAGAGAAAGAGAAGATGAGAGAGAGAGAGAGAGAGAGAGAGAGAGAGAGAGAGAGAGAGAGAG
>BQKN01063620.1:294224-322651 GCA_022839385.1 Asparagus kiusianus
GAGAGAGAGAGAGAGAGAGAGAGAGAGAGAGAGAGAGAGAGAGAGAGAGAGAGAAGAGGAGGAGGATTAAGGGACCAGCTACAGTAGATGCTGGCAGGGCGCGTGGCCCAAGATACCTTCTTCACAAGAAGAATAGGGAAGCAGAAGATGACATCCTAATTAATGCAGATGTAAGAATTTAGCAGTTGTGAATTTCATTTGTTTTTTAATTAATTAATCCTTTTAATAATACTCTATCTGTCCATTGCATAGGTGATACCACAAGATATTGATAAAGACGCCGAGCAGCCAGATGAGGTAGTTGAGAAAATGGAATTGCCTCAGCAAGTGATCTACTGGAAGAGCATCGTGTCAATGAACCAAGCATTATGTCGCAAGAACGAGAATAAATTCTAGGGTATGATTGTCTACTTAAAATAGAAGGCTGAGAGAGGAACTAAGCGAAGCACGATCCACAACCCTCTCTGTATATAAGGATAAGAGGCCTATAGGATTAGTGTCCGGTTCATTGATGGAGCCACAAACTTGTACAGGTTAAATGTGGCTTGCAATTACTTTTGTGTGTTATGTTTAAAGATTGATTGTTAAGTATATGGATTTTGTTAAGGTTGAGAATTTAATGTTAACTTAATGGATCTAATGTTAAGGTTACATATTTATCGCCAATGTTATAGATTGATTGTTAAGTATCTATGTTAGTTGTTAGGGTTATATAACTGATGCTATGTTTTTTTGACAATGAAGTACCTAAGCTCATTTGTTTTATTTTTTTGAATCAGACACTCCACGCACCGTGGGTGGAATTGATATACAGTACGAGGGGGATGTTAATTAATCATTATTTGATAAAGCTAATAAGGAGAGCGAGCACCCTCCAACATGGAGAGCCCCTCCACAATCATTTTTTTATGATATTAATAAGGAGAGTGAAGATGCTACGCCAAGAGAAGTACCTCCACAAGAGGACTATCACATTAATACGGCTTTTGGAACAGAAATAAATGAGGGAGAGAATGTATCCAAGCTAGCGAAGGAGCTGCTAACTTGTACAGGTGAGCTCGCTTTTGCACTATAGATTAGAGATTGGCTGTTATGTTTACGTATTGGTTGTTAAGTTTTTAATTATTTATACTCTGAATATTTTTAGAAACAGACACTCAACGCGAGGAAACTGAAAGGGAAATAACGCTGGTGGACGATGTCCATTCTACAGGACATGATACGGAGACACAAACTTATATAGGTTAGCAACTTTTTCACCATATGTTTAGGCATCAGTTGTTAGGGTTAAAGATTGATTGTTAAGTTTAGATAGATGAGGCTAAGTTTTCTCAATATTTATACTTCGAATGGATTTTTTTGGAAACAAACACTCTAAGAGAGGACACTGGGAGGGAAATAAAGCAATCAGAGAATGCCGCTCCACCAGCACCTGACACATCAACTGAGGACGAAGATGCTCCTCTTAGGCTTTCAAAGGCTTTGAATAAGAGAAAGAGGGATGCAAAGGTGGCACGTGAGAAAGTGTCCGCTACTGCACCCCTTAAAGGGAAGAGATGCAGAAGAGTAGTGAAGCCTTCCAAGTGGGCAGTCACCCCTTACACTAAGGGGAAGAAGAAGAAAGTAAAAGACAACATAGGGGACAAGGCTATAGTAGAAGTTGTTGGGGAGGAGGAAGAGCAGCTGCAGAAAAAGGTAGTAGAGTTGGCGCCATCTCGGCTACAAAGTGAACCCCACTCTATCTGGGAAAAACACATGAGTTCCCCTATGGGTTCAGAAGAAGAAATGTATAGGAATAAGCTAAACGAGGGGATTCCCTTTTCAGGAGGTTTCATCATTAAGTTTTTGGGTGGTAAGGATACATTTGTATATAATTATAAGGTGTCGGCAGATGTTGCCGCGTTGCAGAAGGAAGAGGAGAAAAAACTCCTAACCATTTTTGCATTTATAGATGTAACAAGTAAGTTTTTACCTCATATCACAAGTTTTTACAGCTTCACTTTTAAGGTTATCAATTAGTTGTTAGGGTTCCTCATATACTAATAAGGTTATGGGTTTGATGTTAAGGTTACGGGTTTGTTGTTTAGGTTATGGATTTTTTGTTATAGTTATTGATTTGTTGTTAAGGTTACGGGTCTGTTGTTAAGGTTTCAGGTTTGATCTTAAGATTACTGGTTTGTTGTTAAGGTTACGGGTTTTGTGTTATGGTTATTGATTTGTTGCTAAAATTACGGGTCTGTTGTTAAGTTTACTGGTTTGTTCTTACTCTTAATTGTTAGTTGCTAACTATAGTTTTTGTTTTGTCCCTATTTGCAGTGTTATTAAAGCATACACCGGACCAGTGGGGTCTATTACCCGTCTTGAGATCCTCAATATATTATGCGGTGGGCGACTGGATGATGCAGGAAGATTTTTGATTGGTAATTATTGATTAACATATTTAACAATACTATTATTAATTACTTGTTGTCAACTTATTATAGCTTGTTGATACGTTGCTGGATTTAGTGCATGAAAGTCAGAGAGAGTCATCCAATAAAAAATTTAGGGTGGTCCCTGTTTGGTTTAGTGTAAGTTTATGTCTGGAGTGACATACTCCTACCTATCTGTTGGAATCTATGTTAAAAGTAACCTGATCGGGTTAATTCTTTATTGCAGCACCAGATACATATAATGAAACCATATTACCAAGAACTGTACCATATCTACATCAAACACTTGGTCGATACAGGGTGTACTAACCTCTTAGTTCCCATTGTCCAGGGCAATTATTGGCATCTACTGGAGTTTGATGTCGAAAATGATATTGCCAGGCATTATGACTCCTTGAAGGAGAGATCTAGACAATAGGAGCCTATGCTCAATATTGTCAAAGACTACAACTATATTAAAGTTGGCTTCGATATGTGATGCCCCAAGATTCACACAAGGCTGTAGTCCAAGGTGAAATCTGGATTGTCAAACCTGCCAAGCACCAAACACCATGTTACGACATATTTCACCATCACAGTCACTATCTCTCTAGTGGAAATAACAAATAGGTGAAGGTACAAAACATGCAAATAATAAAAGTAGTCCAAAATCAGATATGTACAGAAGAAGTATATCAACAAATGAGCCCAACTGAAATAGAATAAAAATATCTCTGAGTCAGAAATACATCTCAATAAAATGAGTTAAATGAAATCTCAGTAAGGCACTCAGCCTCTACAAAATGAATACAACTCTAAAATCTGAACAATAAACATAACTATATAGTGGAGCTTCAACTGCTAAAACTGTGCGATGGCGACTATGCTAGAACTCTGTCATCTTGCGGCTCTCCGAAACTTTGATCTTCCTGAAAGATACAATTTAAACAAAAGAATAACAACAAGAGCGTCAGAGCGCTACAGCAAGATCACCTCCATCCGCCCAAGGGGAAAGGCTTCTAGATGAAGTGGAGGCTCTATCTATTAAGCATAGTCTATCTATATCATTTTCCTCGTATCTAAAGGAGTTAATATTTAGACACCTACAAGACGAGACGTAGTACGTCGAGCGAAATAATCCAAACAAGAAAACCCTCATATATATACCATATGTCTCAAATTGTAGATCCATAAATACAAATTTCCAACTCTATGAATGAAAACAACACTTAAAAGAAAATACTCCAAGCCTAAACCATATAGGACCAATGTCATAATCTCGAACTACATTCTCAAGTAGTTGGCGCAATTATAAGAGAAAATCATCCAACTCAAAAAAATCACCATAGGTCATATCTCGTATGCCACGAAATAAAGAATGTACCCTACTCATGGGTAATCTAACATAGGAGTAACTATAACTGATAATACATATATGTGTGCATCTCTTTATGCAATAGCGATACTCTTGTAATATTCGTACTCAATCGCTCTGCGGCAATAGGTTTTATCTCCCTATCCCGGATACATGGAATGACAATACTTTTATAATTTCTTACTCAATCGCTCTGCGGAAATAGGTTTTATTATCTCTCTATTCCGGATACATGTAAAAATGATACAATTATAATACTCTTACTCAATCGTTCTGCGGTAATAGATTTTATCTTCCTATTTCCGGATACTTGAAAGATCAAATACTAGTCATGTGTATTTATAAATTTTAACTTGTGACAAAGTGTGTTAATTTAACACAAACTACACATAAGTACACATATCTCGGTGTGCGTGTCTACATCTGAAGTTCACCATCATCCTAGTTGTTTAACAAGTCATAAATGTTATAATATAACAGTACAAGGTCGAGAGACTCACTCAAAGACCAAAACAACCGAACAAAACATGCACAACCTCAAAAGAGGTTGGCGGTCAACCGCAATTATGCGGCTGTCGACCATGACAGGTTTTCTGGGTATCCCAGGCTGCTACTTAGCACGCGGTCGACCGCCATTTAGGCGCGGTCAACCGTGAATAGATTTTTCAGACTGTGCAGGTTTCTGCATTGTGTTGTATTCATGTCGATTTTTATGATCTAAACTAGTTTACAACATGTGAAACTTGCATGAAAACATGACAACATCAAATACATACTTCTAGAAACAATCTCAACATATATAGCATGAATATTTACAACAAGAAACATGCTGAACCCTTAAACTTTCATAAAACATAAAACAAACTCTTGTGTTAATCAAATTAGGGTTTTTCCAACCTAATTACTCAAATTCTTCTATCTAAAGCATGGACTTTTAACATATTAAACAAAAGCATGATTGCCAAACAACATAGAAAAGATATACATTCATTAAATTATATTTATAACACTTAGGTATTACAAACCTAGGGTTTTCTCATCTTTAATCCACATGCAAACTCAATTAAAAGTCAAATTAGGGTTTAAACATATGACTAGCACATGATTAACAAGATAAAAACAAATTTAAAAGCAACCCTAATGATCATGATCATATTTCTATTATAAACAGCAAGAAAAACATATAGATGTAACATTCGTTTAAGATCTAACAACAAAAAACTAATCTTTTTCACATTAGATTAAGTTCTAAGCATGTAAACACAAATTAAACTTCTAAGCTAGTTATTTAACTATGGGGATGGGTTTGGATGTAAGTGATCTTGCCTTACTCTCATGTGCAAGCCTCTGAAACAATCAGCAAGCAAACCATGAGCATGAACAACTCGTTCTCCCTCGCTACACGTCGATGCTCTCGCCCTCGTGCCGGTGTTTTGCTTCACAAAGCTCTTCAAACTCATAAGAAAAAGGTCTAGGGTTTTTGAGGGGAGATGATGGCTGCTAGGGTTCATAGATATAATAAAAGAAAAGAATTTTCATGGAAAACATAGGTATTTATAGAGGCAAACCCGAAACAAACTTGTTTGACCCGAACCAGGAAACCTAGTCTGACTAGGAAAATAATCTTTGGTATTTGGCTGTAACTTTCTCATCCGACCTCGGAATAAGGTGATCTAAGATTTGTTGGAAATCTATTAAAGAGACCTACAACTTTGGACTTTTACACTTTTCCAGATTCTGAATGTATCACTATGTAAAATATAAAAACTCTCAACTAGTCATTATTCTCAGATTTTCACTCTTTTGGTCTTTGTGCATGTTTTGTGCATTTGCATACATATTTTCACAAATATACATTAATTTGATCTCAAATCAATTCTTATCATACTCAAACATCAAAATATATTATTTTTCACCATATAACACCTTTATTATTATTTATCATAAAATATTCAAATTTACGGGGTTTTACAATCTTCCCCCTTAAAAGAATTTCGTCCTCAAAATTCCGCAATTGTATCTTAGGAATTAATAATATGAGAAAAGAACTAAGAGGGAATAATCCAGACAAGAAAACCCTTCCGTACACATCTCGTACCATTAATCCCTAGATATGAATCACTAGCAATATTTATGCTTAACAATCTAAAATACGAATACTCCTACTTAACCCCTAAGTAAACGGAACAAGTACGTCGGGCAAAAAATCCAAATAAGGAACCCCCTATATATATATCATGTATTTTGAATGATTAGGAACTAAGTGTTAATACCCACAATTTAGCGTTAAATATAAATATGACCATAGAGAACAATCAAAAATCATAAAGTTCATTAAGCTATAACCAAATCAATTTACCCACTCGAACAGTTGCGGGTAGTCGCGACGCATATCCTCCTCGCGCTCCCAAGAATCCTCCTTATCTCTTTTCTATCTCTATTGAACTTTAACTTAAGGTATTACTTCCTTTCTAAGCCTCTCGTCCTCTCTAGAAAGAATACAACCCGTGATCTTCACGGTAGTTAAATCTATCTGAAACTCAAATTCTGGTGCATCAATCACCCTCTGCTACTCCTCGTCGTGTAATTACTTCTAAATTATCAAAACATGAAAAAACATCATGTCTACTCGATATTGATGCTAGAAGATCTAGCCTATACAAAATGGCTCCAAAAATGTTCAACTCTCATGAACGGACCAATATATCTCGGGGTAAACCTTCCCCGTCTACCGAGTCACTGAACTCATCTGTGGTATTTTCAATAAGACATAGTCCCCAATATAGAACTCTAATAGTCATCGTCTCTGGTCTACGTAACTCTTCCGATGACTATGCGCTGTAAGAATGAGTTCCCGAATCTCTGTTACCTTTTATGTAGTCTGCCTTACAAGCTTCTGTCTAAGCAATAAACTTTCTTGTAATTTTATCCAATGAATATGCAATCTGTAATGCCTCCCATATTATGCTTCATACGGTGGGATGCCAATAGTCTATGAGAAATGATATTATAATCACACTCAATCAATGGAATATGATCCTCCCAGCTATCCTACAAGTCTATAATACATGTTTGCTACATGTTTTCCGACACTTGGTTTACTCTCTCTATTTGTCTATCCGTCTCTGGGTGGACAACAATAGAATATCATAATTGGGTACTGAATAAATAATAAAAACTCATCTAGAAGTGTCTTTTAACATTTTTGTACATTTTCCTTGTGCCTGGATGCACTGTATATCTGTTACGATATGCCTAAACTATCGCGAAATAAGCCATACCCTCCGGGTCTGCATCAAAATACCTCGTAGTGCTGCTAATGACGTGTCCACATAAACAACAAATGTTGTATCACTGCTCAGAAAAGTCAGAATTGTTATTGTAGTCTATCTAGCCTTAATAGTCTCAAAGGCTCCCTAGCACCCAGTGCCCAAGCAAACTATACACCCTTCTTCGTAAGATTTATAAGTGGTATCATAATCTCTTATAACCAAAACTCGTATTTGTTGAACTTGGTGTATAACTAATGCCTCTAATCTCGACTATCCGTTATGCCCATAATGCTAATAGAGGATGCCACTCTGCGCTCTGCCTCTGATCTCAAAAAAATAATGATCTCGTCAAAAAAAAACGACTAGGAACTGGTCCTAGCATGAATGAAAAAACCCGGTTCATCAAATCCATGAATATCGCGGGTGCTTTAGTCATTCCAAACGGCATGACAAGAACTCAAAAGACCCATATCGAGTCAGAAAATACAGTTTTAGGAATATCCATTTATCACAATCGCAACTGGAAATAACCGGAACAAAAATCAATCTTCGAGAAGTGCTATGCTCCACGCAGCTAGTCGAACAAGTGATAAATCCTCGATAGTGGATCCGTGAAGTGACCTTGTTCAACTCACGATAATCTATACATAATTGCATGCTACCATATTTCTTCTCCACGAAGAGGACCGGTGCTCCCATGAAAATAAATGACTCCGACAAATAAAATCCTGAGTTAACAACTCATCTAGCTGAGTTTGTAGCTCCCTCATCTCAGCGGGTGCCATATGATATGATAGGGTGCTCGGAATATTGGTACGGTGCCTGCTGCTACTCGATGCAGGAAAACAACCTCTCTCACTGGAGAAAACATAGGTATGTCCTGCATAATATCCTGATACTCTGAGATGACTCTGGTCTCACTTAAAACTGCACCCCGATCCCGTATCATCACCTTCTCGACGTATGCAAGAAATAGCTCCGTATTCTGGTCACCCTATGAGGTTGCTACTATCTATACAATCCCAACAAATGCTCACAAGCATACTATTTTAACAAAACAGTCATTACTAATATTGTAGAATGATAACCATTTCATACCAAGAATGACGTCGAAATTCGACATCCACAAAATGACCCGGTCAAAGATGAACTCAAACTCATCTATACTGATGACACACCTCCTACATATACTCTCTAATAGGGACACCTCCCCTAGAGGAGTAGAAACTGATAACAGAACATCTAAGGGATGTGTAACTAACTGAAGCCTATACATAAAGCATGAGATATGAAAGAATACGAAGTTCCTGAATCAAACAAGATTCAAGCTGGATAATAAATTACTACGAAAACTCTGTTCGTACTATGATCACGTGGCGCGTCTACATAAACTCTGCTAGTGGCCGGCGCCTGCTGCGCTGATAGCAGTGAAACACATGGGTCCATCTGACACTAATGAATACTGTGAATAGCACAATTTTAGCCTATTGGCCCCTAAATCCTCGGAATAACCGGTAGTACATCTACCCTCTGATGCTGGCAGTAACCACAACCCTAAGACTATTAACCCTGACCTCTGTCATGCTAGTCTCCTGCTAGTGTCCTGTGACAATTCTTCAATCTATATCCGATCTTGTTACAACTATATAATGTATCCTGAATAATGTGTTGTTGTGTCGCTATCGAATCATGTTGTGCTCTCTTCTTATAATGTCTTTGTTGCTGATGGTAAAAATTCTTACCCCGCTGTTGTGTCCTCTAGATTCCACAATAGGCCTCTTACCCTTGTCATTATCCATCATGCTGGTCTTAATTTTATTATTAACTATAGGCATATCTCACTGCTTTAATCGAACTAGCTCTAACTGCTTGTCGAAGAAGTAAATAAAATTTTCCCAAATAAATGATATTCACTGCTCCTGTGAAAATCTAAAGTCGTTGCTATCCTTTGCTACCATTCTCCAGTGATGATGAAATTATTGGTATTGTCTCTTCAATAGGAATGACTGGTACAATTGGTGGTGCAACTCCAGAAAATAATACTGCTGACGAAAACAGATGTGCCTCTCGCTCCTCGAGTATTACAAAATCTTACTGCAAATGGTGCTATAAGGTCGATCAGATACTATGGAGCCTACTTTGGCTCGGGCTTTGCTTGCCTAGCTCTCCAGGTATGAGTTTTATCTCGACCGCATCTTTGTCCCAATATTTATAATATCAAGAGGAGAGCTTAATAGACATAGTAAATGACATCGCAAACATATGTATATATATATATATATATATATATATATATATAACATATCATAATAAGTATTCATAGCATATAGTATTCACGAAAATTCTTTAAATAAAAAATAATAATTATCAAAATAAATTTCAAAATTTTGAGATATACGCAGATATCGTCCTCACTCATTCTAGAAATTCCTAGCGGACTCTATACATGAATCCTAGGAAACTCTATCCTAGCTCCACAATTTGACACAGGAATGATCCTAAGAATGCTAGAACTAGAGCTCTGATACCAACTGTGACGCCCCACGGTTCACACAAGGTTGTAGTCCAAGGTGAAAGCCGGATTGTCAAACTTGCCAAGCACCAAATACTATGCTACGACATGTTTTACCATCACAGTCACTATCTCTCTAGTGGAAACAACAAATAGGTAAAGGTACAAAACAGACAAATAATAGAAGTAGTCCAAAATCAGATATGTACAGAAGAAGTATATCAACAAATGAGCCCAACTAAAATAGAATAAAAATATCTCTGAGTCAGAAATACATCTCAATACAATGAGTCAAATGAAATCTCACTAAGGCACTCAGCCTCTACAAAATGAATACAACTCTAAAATCTGAACAATAAACATAACTATATAGTGGAGCTTCAACTGCTAAAATTGTGCGACGGCGACTATGCTAGAACTCCGTCATCCTACAGCTCTCCGAAACTTTGATCTGCCTGAAAGAAATAATTTAAACAAAAGAACAACAAAAAGAACGTCAGAGAACTACAGCAAGATCACCTCCATCCGCCCCCAGGGGAAGGGCTGCTAGGTGAAGTGGAGGCTCTATCTATTAAGCATAGTCTACCTATATCATTTTCTCCTTATCTAAAGGAGTTAATATTTAGACACCTACAAGACGAGACGTAGTACGTCGAGCGAAATAATCCAAATAAGAAAATCCTCATATATATACCATATGTCTTAAATTGTAGATCCATAAATACAAATTTCTAACTCTATAAATGAAAACAACACTTAAAAGAAAATACTCTAAGCCTAAACCATATAGGACCAATGTCACAATCTCGAACTACATTCTCAAGTAGTTGGCGCAATTATAAGAGAAAATCATCCAACTCAAAAAAAAATCACCATAGGCCATATCTTGTATGTCACGAAACAAAGAAAGTACCCTACTCATGGGTAATCTAACATAGGAGTAACTATAACTGATAATACATATATATGTGCATCTCTTTATGTAATAGCGATATTCTTGTAATATTCTTACTCAATCGCTCTGCGGCAATAGGTTTTATCTTCCTATCCCGGATACATGGAATGACAACACTTTTATAATTTCTTACTCAATCGCTCTACGGAAATAGGTTTTATTATCTCTCTATTCCGGATACATGTAAAAATGATACAATTATAATACTCTTACTCAATCGTTCTGCGGTAATAGATTTTATCTTCCAATTTTTGGATATTTGAAAGATCAAATACTAGTCATGTGTATTTATAAATTTTAACTTGTGACAAAGTGTGTTAATTTAACACAAACTACGCATAAGTGCACATATCTCGGTGTGCGTGTCTACATCTGAAGTTCACCATCATCCTAGGTGTTTAACAAGTCATAAATGTTATAATATAATAGTACAAGGTCGAGAGACTCACTCAAAGACCAAAACAACCGAACAAAACATGCACAAGCTCAAAAGAGGTTGGCAGTCAACCGCAATTATGCGGCTGTCGACCATGACAGGTTTTCAGGGTATCCCAGGCTGCTACTTGGCACGCGGTCGACCGCCATTTAGATGCGGTCGACAGTGGACAGATTTGTCTAGACTGTGCAGGTTTCTGCACTGTTTTGTATTCATGTCGAATTTTGTGATCTAAACTAGTTTAAAACATGTGAAACTTGCATGAAAACATGACAACAGTAAATACATACTTCTAGAAACAATCTCGACATATATAGGATGAATATTTGCAACAAGAAACATGCTTAACCCTTAAACTTTCATAAAACATAAAACAAACTCTTGTGTTAATCAAATTAGGGTTTTTCCAACCTAATTACTCAAATTCTTCTATCTAAAGCATGGAATTTTAACATATTAAACAAAAGCATAATTGCCAAACAACTTAGAAAAGATATACATTTATTAAATTATATTTTTAACACTTAAGGATTACAAACCTAGGGTTTTTTCATCTTTAATCCACATGAAAACTCAATTAAAAGTCAAATTAGGGTTTAAACATGATTAGCACATGATTAAAAAGATAAAAATGAATTTAAAAGCAATCCTAATGATCATGGTCATATTTCTATTATAAACAGTAAGAAAAACATGTAGACCTAACATTTGTTTAAGATCTAACAACAAAAAACTAATCTTTTTCATATTTGGTTAAGATCTAAGCATGTAAACACAAATTAAACTTCTAAGCTAGTTATTTAACTATGGGGATGAGTTAAGTTGTAAGTGATCTTGCCTTAATCTCATGTGCAAGCCTCTGAAACAATCAGCAAACCACGAGCATTAACAACCCGTTCTCCCTCGCTACACATCGATGCTCTTGCCCTCGTGCCGGTGTTTTGCTTCACAAAGCTCTCCAAACTCATAAGAAAAAGGTCTAGGATTTTTAAGGAGAGAGAATGGTTGCTAGGATTCATAGATATGATAAAAGAAAAGAATTTTCACAAAAAACATAGGTATTTATAGAGGCAAACCAGAAACAAACCTGTTTGACCCGAACCAGGAAACCTAATCTGACTAGAAAAATAATCATTGGGATTTTGGCTGTAACTTTCCCATCCAACCTCGGAATAAGGTGATGTAAAATTTTTTGGAAATCTATTGAAGAACCCTACAACTTTGGTCTTTTACACTTTTTTAGATTCTGGCTATATCGGTGTGTAAAATATAAAAACTCTCAAGTGGTCATTATTCTCAGATTTTTACTCTTTTTGCCTTTGTGCATGTTTTGTGCATTTGCTTACATATTTTCACAAATATACAATAATTTGATCTCAAATCAATTCTTATCATACTCAAACATCAAAATATATTATTTTTCACTATATAACATATTTATCATTATTTATTATAAAATATTCAAATTTACGGGGTTTTACACGATGAGAACCAATAACGCAACGTATTCGACCCAATCAAAATGCCATGCGAGGAGAAAAAGAGGTCGTAAGTTTTCTGGAACCCTTATTAGAATTCAATGTTGGAAACTGGTTATTAAGGTTATGAGTTTGTTGTTATGTTTTGTTTGAAAGCAACAGTGGACTCAATGGAGGATTATTTTTGTGTGCAGGTATGACTGTGGGATCTACATCTTCCAGTTCGTAAAAGCTATTATCGAAGGTAAAGATGTCCTACACGTCACGCCCGTAGAGCATAACACATGGGTGGTACATGCGAAGCTTGCAGCGTATTTACTGATTAAAGGCAGGAAGAGAAAGAAGATGCGGGAAAACTTGACGATGATGATGTTGAGATGTAGATTTTTTGTAAATGATATATTATAATTCTTTATTAATAACAATATACATGTAAATATTATAAATATTTCGGTTAACATCGCAAAGATTTAAGCTGATCAACAAATCCAGAACTTTATGTGCAATCCCATAACATTGACCCCCAATCCATAAAACTTAACAATACAACAACATAACGTGAAATAAGCCTAACCTTAACAACACACCCCAAATCGGTAACCTTAACAGCAAACCCATGAGTTTAACAACAAACCTATAGCCATAACAATACACCCCTAAGCATAACAACAAACTCAACTACAAGTTTATTGATTTATGGTTAAGTTTATGATTTAATGTCAAGCTTATGAAATTGCTATCAAGTGTATGGTTAGGTTGTCAATCTTATCAATTTATTGTTATGTTTGGCATTGTATTGTACAGTTTATGGATTGTTTGTTAAGTTTAGCTCATGGTTGTTAAAGATTAAAATTAAACCCAATCCGTAAGCTTAACAACAAACCAAGAATTCAACAAACAACAAACTAAAGAACCATAAGTTCAATAACACAAAGCAAAATAAGCCCAAAGCTTAACATCACACACCCAAGGGGTAACCTTAACAGCAAACCCACGAGTTCAACAACAAAATCGTAACCTCATCAACAAACACCAAACCTTAAAACTATACTAACCTTAACCTTGACATTAAGCCAAAAGGCTAAAACGGAAAAGCAACATCATAACCTTAACAACAAAGGAACCATAAGCACAACAACACAACACAAAATAAGCCCAAAGCTTAACATCACACACCCAAGGGGTAACCTTAACAGCAAACCAATGAGTTCAACAACAAACACGTAAACTTAACAACCCACCCCTAAGCTTAACATCAAACCTATGGCTATTTACAGTTAACAAAGGTATAATCATTCCGAAAAGTGTATCATATATTAATATCTCGTTAACAATACATATCATGATCAAGTTAAGCAAAACATAAGGGAATTTACAATTGATGATAACCTAAGGGCTGACTGCTCCTCCCCTGCTCCCCTTGCTCGAAGCGCAATCGTGGGAGAAACCCCAGTCGTGAGGAAGGGTAGACGCTGATAATCACATTTTATTACAATTTTATACCCTCATTATCTATTTTATATGAATAAATATGCTACCAATAATTGTTCTTATCTTTAATTGTAGGTTAATGAAGAATAAATCTCAAACTCCAATCTCTCAACAAAAAGCCCTTGATTTAATGAAGAAATGAAGCCCATGAAGCCAAATGAATTCTTTCAAATATTTAATGAAAAAATAAATCAAAGCCCAGTGGAAAAATCAAGAGAAAATGCCAAAGCCCAAAAGTCCAAGCTAAAGCCAAAGACCCAAACCCAAAAGATAAATACAAGAGGATCTGCGGACAGCATACAGGAGAAGGGTAGGCATCGATGCCTCGATGCCGGCATCGATGCCTGCATCGATACCCTGGGCAGTTAGTTACGAATCTAAGGCTAATTTTTGATGTTTTTTGGATAAGATTTCAATCCCATGGCTCTCATTCACTGATATTTACTATAAAAAGGGGTTGAGAGTGAGGGGTTAGGGGTGTGAAAATTTTTGTAACTCCTTTTGGAGAGGAGGGCTACTCTTAATTGAGAAGGCGTTCCAAATTTGTAACTTTTGTTATAATTAATAAAATAATTTTTTCACCACTTTAAATTTTTCTCTTCTTCTCTTTGTTGGATGATGAAGACGAAGATGAAGTTGAAGAATTATTTGAAGGTTTGCATTTCTCTTTTATTTCTTTTTTATTGCTTATTAGTTTAGATTTATTTCTATGCTTGTAGTTAGATTTTATTTTCTTATTAAATAGCCAAGATGCTAGAACCCTCTTGCCTTAGATTTATTTCATGCTTATAGAGTAGATTTATTTTCTTACATTTAATTCTTGCAATTTATTTTGTAGTTTAGATTTTGTAATTTATTTTGTAATTAGATTTTAATTTCTTATACTATTCACCTTGAGGCCAGAATCCTCTTGGGTTTAATTTTTCTTTTGTTTATTTTTATTTTGTTTGATTCGCCTTTAGGCTAGAACCCTTTAGGGAATCACCCTTTTCTAAGAAGTGGGTTCAATTGTAGATTACCCATATCTATAATTGAATCCACCATCTTTAATTTCTTGCATTTTCTTTTATTCTTGAATTGTGTTCTTCATTCTTGATTTTTTATTTGTTTCTTGATTTTATTCATTTTTTCCTTCTTGCTTTATTAATCACACTCATTCTTTGTCATATCCACTCTCACTTACATTTTGCGCCGCTTTACACACTATCACTTTCACTCTCATTATCTCTCCACAATCACATTTATTCATCACTCCTTTTTGTCACGCACACAACATAAGAACCGATTTTATATTTTCTCCTACAAAAACACCTTCTTCGTGGGATCGATATCTTTATACTATAACTTGACACGGTTGTGCACTTACAACCTTTTTGGTACATGTTTATGCTGCATTAAGTTTTTGGCGCCGTTACTGGGGAAGGTGCTTAAGTAGGTTTTAATTATTTTGGTTCTTTAACTTGTGTGTTTATTGTGAAGGAAACACTTGGAGCTTGAAGATCGCGGATTGGAGAACTAGGATTTGAAGATTTGCTTTCGGGTAAGTCTTCTTTCTAGCGTTTTCAATCCCACTAGAAATGCAATTCCATCTTGCATAAGGCTCCCCGAGGCAAATGGAGCAAATTTTGAGCTTAGACCGCATTACATAAACATGCTTCCTAAATTCCTAGGAAATGAAACAGAAGATGCATATATATTTATTTCGGAATTTGAGAAAGTATGTATTATGATTAAAATGATATAATTAACTGAAGATACGATTAAGCTTAGACTTATTCCATTTGCTCTTAAGTATAAAGCTAAAAAATGGCTGTACAGCTTACCGACAAATTCCATCTCAACTTGGGATGAATTTGTTACCGTTTTTCTTAAGAAATTTTTCCCTATTCACAAAACGGTAAAGCTAAGAAACAGCATTCAAAACTTTAAAATTATTCTGGGAGAGCCATTCTGGAAATATTTCGACTGATTCAAAGATCTTTTAATCCAATATCCTCATCATGGTCTAGAAAAATAGCGATTGTGCCAAGTCATATATGAAGGGTTGGACTATTCTTTAAAAACATCTTTAGAATCGATGTGTCAGGGAGATTTTATGAGGAAAAACGCCGATTAAGCTTGTGAATTTCTAGAGAGTTTATCCGATAAAACAATGCAATGGGAACACTGTGATGACAGGGTTTCA
Organism: Asparagus kiusianus; assembly: GCA_022839385.1. Classification (NCBI taxonomy): domain Eukaryota; kingdom Viridiplantae; phylum Streptophyta; class Magnoliopsida; order Asparagales; family Asparagaceae; genus Asparagus; species Asparagus kiusianus. The sequence goes on from BQKN01063620.1 coordinate 310,340, forward strand.
TCAGTCCTCAATTCTAAGTCTAGTGGTCCTTCCTTGGAGTCAAACATTGCTTCTGAAGCGAAGATGGCAACAATTTGCGGAGGTTAGAAGCCTTAGAAATTAAGGAACGAGCTCCAGCTCAAATCAATCATGTTTCTGCCTAAGGATGTTGTAGGCTGTCTAAAAAAATTACAATGGATAGCTGATCTCTACGAGATTACAAGGTAATGGTTCCTTCAAATCAAGAAGCAAAATTCATCCTTACAATCGAAACAGAAGAGATTTCTAAATCATTACATCCGCAGCATTATAATCGCTACAAACACGACCTCATGTCGGAGATGATTGATCTTGATGGTTGCGACAACAACATGACTAATATTATATTAGCAACTATTAGAGATGCTGATGAGCAGTGGAATGATTTCAGAAATAAAAGGTTGGACTTATATGATGAGTTGTTTTGTAGAGAGCTGTGAGCAAATATTCGTCATGCTGAGAAGCACACGATTAAGCTATCTTAGTGAAGATTGTGACCTGCAGTTGATAGAGCGTTATTAAGACGCCCCGATTGTCACAAATGGCCTGAATAAAACCTTCTTGATTGGTCATTGGTGTCATCCATATATAAAGACAGAGAAGAGATCTGCAGCTCGTCAATTGCTGCCCAACGCAGCTCTTTATCGCTGCCAACGCAGCTTCTCAATGCTACCCAACGCAGTTCTTCACAGCTGCCCAACGCAGCTCCTCAACGCTGCCCAACGCAGCTCATCAACCGCTGCCCAACGCAGCTCATCAACCGCTGCCAAACGCAGCTCCTCAACGCTGCCCAATGCAGCTCCTCAACGCTGCCCAACGCAGCTCATCAACCGCTGCCAAACGTAGCTCTTCAACACTGTCCAACGCAGCTCCTCAACGCTACCCAACGCAGCTCATCAACCGTTGCCAAACGCAGCTCTTCAACGCTGCCCAACGCAGCTCCTCAACGCTGCCCAACGCAGCTCATCAACCGCTGCCAAACACAGCTCTATCGCTGCACAACGCAGCTCGTCACAGCAAGTTCTGACTCATTCAAACGTGATCGTAACAACTTCGAAGCTGTTCTCTACCCACGATACAGGGAGTGGTTTACGTGGGTTGTTACACCCGATTAATGGGGTAACTAAACCCCCATTTAGGCGCGGATTATGGGGACAGTTACACCCCTAATCCCTCTATAAATATCAAGAAACTCAACAGAGTTAAGGGATCGGATTTTTGATAATCAGATCAAGAGGCGAGATATCATTTTGGGAGATCGGATTTTCTGGAGAGGATCTGAGAGAAAGAGAGTTGGAGAATCAACTCTTTATACAGTTTGGGGAATCAACATCCATTGAGGAATCCAGACGTTAGATACTTGGCTTGTTAACCGAATCATTTTCGGTTTAGATAACTCTTTTACTAGGGTTTGTTACTCATCCTGAGTTTCTTACACTCGTTAAGAGTTATTAACCAAACCGATCAGTTGTTCCAGCAGATTGAGACGTTCAGATCGTCAACGAGAATCAAACTCGACGCGAGCACTCGAGGGAAGCATCTCATCGCCACCGTGAAGGACCCAGTTTTAAACAAAGGGGAGAATCAAATTCATTCTCTTCTCTTTTGTATTCAGGAATTCAAATTTTAATTGAGAGTTGAGAGAGTTGTAAACATTCTTTTTCTAAGCAGTTAGAGAGAATAAAAATCAAATACAATTCTTTTACTATTTTCTTGTTACAAAAATTTCCAACAAACAAAAGATGGCGACTCTGCTGGGGACTAGCTTCACTGATGAAGAAGTGGTGGCGCAATCCGACGTCCATCTCACTGGAACGACCATTGAAACTCTTGTAGTTGAATTCGATCAAGCCAAGTATGAGGAAGCTCTTTCCTCTGGATCGTTGAGCCCCAAAGCTAGGCACAGCATCCAAAAAGCCTCTAAAGAGATCCAGCCTACTGCAGCGAAGCCGAAGAAAGCCCTCTCCTTTGGCCAAAGCCTCAAACTTGCTTTGCAAGTTGAAGATTCTACACCCGCGTCAAAACAACGTATGGTGAATAGCAAAAGACCTCTGATAGAGGAAAATCTAACCACTGTCAACGACGACGCGGCTAAGAATCTGAAGTAAGCCAGGAAAAACGCAGCTCGAAGACGAAGGAGATCCATCCGACGAGCGCATCTTCGAGAAAACCGATCCCTGGTTCAACACAAGGATTGCTTTTCCGAAGCCCTGCCCAAGAAGTGCGTTCCCATTCCAGAACGCATGCTTCGCGGCAATGAGCCCAATTATGAGCCGCGAGTGATACAACTTAAACGCGACCTCCAGGGGTGCGTTGTCCCTCCAAGACGTAATACCATTGAAGACGCACCTGATAAGTGCGTCCAGATAAAACAGGACCCCAAAAGGTCTGTTTTTAAACACAGGCCCAGGCCTGGTGTTCATAAATCACAACGCTCTTGCGTTTCAACTCCAGAACGCAATGTGGTCCGAGAGGGACAACATGGGCTGAAGATCCATGTGCAGCAAGAACCAGTATCGTCCAGTCAAGGACAGGGGGTTGCATTCCCAATAAATAATTCTCAAATTTCTGATTTACGAGAATTACTTTCTAGAGGGAAACCAGCACCGCAAGCAACTCACTCATGTCATTGTGAGAAAATCATATCAACAGTCCTTTCCGAATGCCAATATTGTGTACCTGAGCCTCGCAGGTCTGTATTCGAAAGGCTGTCTGATGTCGCAATACCTACCAAAAGACGACGTCATCAGAAGAAGAAGGTTTCTAAAACTAAATACCCTCAGGTCACCATCAATATGACCGGCAGAGGGAAAGCCCGGCAACCTAGCTCTGATGAATCTGAAAGAAGCCATTCCCCGACCGTTCGGGAAATTTACGACGAGTTTGAAGGAGTATATCGACGTACCCGGACGCGGACGGGAGCTATTCGCCCGGTTGACTACCAGAAGTTGGCCAAAGGAATCACTTCCGATGATGAACATTCGGCAATCGTCGAGTCTCAATCCTCAAGCTCTGTTGGAGTGCGAGAGGTATCCACTTACATGACTAACAACCCCGAAGATTTAGCTAAAATAGTTAATGAACACCATGTTATGCTTCATGCACAGCAAGAGACACTCCTCCAAATGAAGGATATGTTGGCCCAGCTCCTCGCCGAGAAAGGCCAAAAACCAGAATCTTCCCGAAAGACACCTTCTAAAGGGAAACAAAAAGTACTGGAAAATGTGGAATACGAGACTCACAATTTGGAGTCTTCCTCCGAAAATGAGAAAGAGACGGAGAGAGAAGTGAATCTTCAGTCAAATACACTAGACGAGCTAGAAGCGAGCTTCGCGAAGAAGGAGTGATACGGCCTTATCCTGCAGAGTGGGATACAGCTCCATACCCACAAAAGTTTAAGGCTCCAACCTTGCAACCGTTTGACGGCACCGGATCACCAAATCAGCACATCTACTACTTCAAGTCCCAGACTGGAGATGTGGTGGCAAACGATGCCATCTTGACCCGACTATTCATCGGTACTCTCAAGGGTGTAGCCTTCGAATTGTTTATGAAGTTGCCTGCTGGCTCTATTCAGAAATGGATAGACTTGGAAAGGCTTTTCTTAGCAAGGTTCTTCGAAGATGACACAGAGGTCTCCGTCCCGACTCTTCTCACCACCAAACAGAAGAAGGGAGAGTCCATCAAAGCCTATGTGGAGAGATTCCGTAACATGGCATTGCGATGCCCATCAGGTATGGCTCAATCAACTCTAGTTGAAACTTACAGGCATAACCTACAGACTCAGCTCCTTGCCCAGATAGGGGTAGCAGAATGTCGTTCCTGGAGACAACTGGTGTCGCAAGGAGAGCAAGCCGAAGAGATTGTTGCTCGAGTTAAAGCTGAAGAAGAGCCACAACCCAAGCCGCAGCAACAACGCAATCAGAACAATGCCCAGCGGTCTAAGGGGAAAGAAACTCTAGCAGCTGATTACACGCAAGTACCACCACCCACTAAGCAAGGCAAGACGCCGAATCAACAAAGGGCGCCTAAGCAATACTCGTTCAAAGAAGAACACGTGGACACTCTGTTCCAGCTCCTTCGAAAGAACAACAAATTGCAACTCCCTGAAATCAGAAAGCCAGACGAAGCAGGGAAGGTAGATGACTCCAATTACTGTCGCTATCATAGGTTCTTGGGACTGTTAGACCCTAGAGGGGGGGGGGTGATTAGGGTCTTATGCTAATCTAATCCGATTTAAATACCAATTAAAATTAATTAACAAGTATATTCTTGCAAGATGATATATAATTACTTATGAGCAAGAATATGCAATATACACAAAGTAATATATCCTAACAAAGAGATATAGGCAATGTATGTTCAAGGATATAAAACTAACACAAGATGATATATCCTAACAAAGAGATATACAATAAGATATGTGCAAGGATATGCAAACTAACACAAGGGTAAACAATAACTACAAGTGTGATAGGGCAAGATGATCAACAAGCAATACACAATGGCGATGTAAGATATGAACATGAAAAACAAGTGCGCCAATGCAATCACAAACAAAGCGATATGTTTACGAGGTTCGGTCCTCACGACCTACGTCCCCGCTCCTCACCTCGAGGAGATCTCCACTATCACAACCGGGTTTTCTACGTTCACCCGAACAACGTTTACACCTCACAATACAATCACTATGTAATCACACTTCACTCACTAAGTGTTGGTCCTAGCCCGTGTCCTCCTCCTCAAGTGCTCGGTTACAACCTCTCCCTAGGCACGTCAACCGACGCCACTCCTCTTGGATTCGACCCCGTCTCTCACCACACACTTCTCTCGGTGTACAAGTGTATTACAAGTGAATCCTCACAATTTAGCACAATATAATAAATGATTTGTTCTCTAAACAAGGTGAGAACTCAATTAAGCACAATTCTTAGTCACAAACCCACAACCCCAAATTATACTATGAATGTAAATACACTAAGCTCAATAGGTTGTGTGTGAACAAAGAGTATCAATAAAACGATTAAACTAAACTCAATATAAATCTAGCTTATGGAAATTATAATCAAAATAATAAATTGCTAGATGAGTTTAGAATCACTTCTCTAAAGATGACAAGAGAGTAGGAGAAGAGTGAATGCTCAAACACCAAAGGATGATCTCCACTTGCTCTTGTGAAATTGAATTCACAAACTCAAACTCTTAAACACTCTTTTAAACAAACACAAAACACCCTTAAACTTGGTTAAACAATTCTCTTGGTTGTCCCATCAAAAGATCAGCAATAGGGTATTTATACCCACTCAAAAACTCAGCTAAAACCCCCAAGAAAAAGTCCAAAAAGCCCCAGAAAAATCAACTGAGAAATAGCCGTTAGGGAACCAACGGATCTATTGGCGGTCGACCGAAAATATTCGCGGTCGACCGCGAAGAACAAAAAAAACCACGGAGCTGTTCTGGACGATCGTCGGTCGACCGAAAATTCCTGCGGTCGACCGATGGAGCTCTTCGGTCGACCGGACCGGTCGACCGACAGACTCTCTGCTGCCCAGTAAGGAATGAACTCAGGTCCGGTCGACCGGTGCGGTCGACAGATAACTGATATATGAAAATCAGGTTCTGAAAACTGTTTTGCTGATTTTAAAACACTGTTTAAAAATATCAAACAAATTCTAAAAATGTAAAACTTAGGGGAATGATTGTAGACATGATAACAAACATGCTACAACGACTGGTTTCGAAAAAGGACTTCCCAAATGAAAAATATCATCATTTTACAAACTAGTCCAAAACATGAAAATATGAGATACTTGAATTTTGATGTTTTGACATAAACCAACTTTTGAAACTTTGTGAAATGTTTTTATAGACTTAGTAACACATGTATAAAATGATATTGAAGTCTACAAACAATATTTTCACAAAATTGCATATTCTATGCAGTAAATACCAAAACACAATAGTAAATATAAAACATGTGATTTCATATTTATAAACATGAAAACTCAAAACTATGTATGTATATATATAAAACTATATATATGCATAGAGACCAAAACTTGTATATATATATATATATAACTATATATATGTATGAAGAAACCAATAAAATGTGTGTGTATATTATATTGAGCTTAGAGTATCTAACACACATAATATAAACTCCTAAACTACATTACCCAAGCAATCTTGATCTTCATTGTAGCTCAACTTGGTACACGTGCGGATGAAGCTTGAACTTGATCTTTAACTTGAATTGTATAGGCTTCAACCCGACATTCTGCCAACCTCCTTTGGATATAATCGTTGAAGCGCTATTCCATCCATCCTCCAACTACGTTGTTTGTCTACAATACATAGGAATACACAAACACTAGACAAACAACATTAGAAATAAATTGTTTGTTAAACATCATCAAAACAAGAAGGCCAACAGGGACATCCTACCAGAAAATGTTATGTGTTCAAGGACATCCTGCAAAATCTGGTAAACACAAATGTGCTCACCTTGAAGCCCGAGCAAAAGACTGTATCTACCAACATGATAGCAGTCCAGTTCGATGATTTCCCTCCAGTGGCAACAGCGGATGCCGTTATTCCCATTCCCAAAGGGGAAATACGCTTGAAAAATACCGACATGCATAATCAGAAAGACAGGGGGTTGATACCCCTCACCATCCCAAAAGGAGAGATCATGTGGGTCCATCCCGACTTGATTAAAGATCAACAGTGGACGAATACCTTGTCCAAGAAGAAAGGAGACAAGGCTAAATCATCCAACATGATTAGCCCCTCCATGACTGAGAATGATGACCATCTTAAACCCCTCACCGACTCAGAAGAAGAGAGAATTGTCCTGGCAGCATACCCAGGAGACAACGCTGGCACTCGGTCAGGAAAGACTTATTTGAGAGACTACAGCCATAATCCTCAAGAAGCTGAAGAACAGCCCCAAGACGCTGGGGGTTCTGTACCAAAGAAGTCGGTGGATAAAGGAAAGCAGAAAGAGCTCCGCTTCAACAGAAATCTTCACCAAGAACATGGGGAGTCAAGCGCGCCTTTCCAATTCAATGTCATGGCACAGCTGGCCAACATACCAGCCAGGATTACTTTATATGAGCTCTTGAGGTTGTCCAAAACCACCAAAGAAGCTCTAATTGAAACATTGAAGAATACGGAGAGCTTCATCACACAAGTTGCTCCAGTCCCTGAAGCCTCTGAAGATCAATTCTGTCTGTAATGTCTGCAAGCAGCAAGAAGCCTACCATGCATATCTTTCACTCAGGAAGATATGCAGGTCCAGCACAAACATGATAGACCCCTGTATTACATAGGATACATTGGGTCATCAGAGATCAGTCGTGTTCAAGTCGACCCAGGCTCGACACTCAGCATCATGCCATACAGAGTTATGCAAGTCTTAGGGATTCCCATGCATCGGCTGAATGCTACTCAAACTACCATCTTCGGGTTCAATGCTAATAGCACTCAGCCTCTAGGGAAGATCAAACTTAGATGTCAGATTGGAGACCTCAAGTCAGAAGTGACTTGTTACATCATCGATGCGGACACGTCTTACAATCTCTTACTAGGACGTCCATGGATACATGCGAACCGCATCGTCCCATCTACTCTACATCAAGTCATGAAGTATGTCAATGATGAAAATGAAGTCCGAACCTTGATTGCGAAAAAATACCCCTTCAGGGGAGTGGAAAATTTTCACACAGATTCAGTCTTCTATTCGGAATCGCAAGAGAAAGAAGATGTTGACAGCGGCAACGTGGCAGACGTCGAGGCAGATCCCGAAGGAGATTGTCCATGGGAATTGAACTTTGATGTAATGGGTTCAGTCGAGAACAATAATAATGTACCGAGTGAGGGCGAGTGGTGCATTAATGAAGATTTTATTTTGGCGTACTTGTCTGATGATTCTTTTAAAGTTGAACAAACAGGTACCAATCCATGGCGCACGCTTTGTGCGGAAATATCTCTTACATTGCCAATTAAGTCACCCTTCACTTCAGACGGAGAAGTTGAAGATGCACAGAAAGCTTTCTTCAAAGTCCCGCCTAGAAGGAAAGGGCAGAGGCCGATTCATTTCGGTAAAGTTAAACCCGAAACGCTCAAACGGGGAAGCTCTAAAGAGGATGATGGAGTTCCTCAATTCCATTATCACGAACCTAATTCCGTCCAACTAATGAAACGAATGGGGTACAACTTTAACGAAAAACAAGGTTTAAACTTTGGGAAAGGAAGGCAAACACCAATTCGAATGTCTCTCACTCCCGAAGGAAAGCCACCGGATTATTATCAAAAAACCGGAAGAGGCTTGGGTTATGTCATAGCTCCTCCTGCCTCAGAAAATAAAATCAGTAATTACCTACGGCAAGATCAGTCATCTGGAACATCTTCCTGGGAATCTGACGTCAGTGTCGAACCTTTCTTTAAAAGTTTGACTGTGAACATGGTTTCAACCAGTCATCCAGATGAAGACGCAGGGGGTGATGAAGAGTTAATCGAATCAACCGATGACCCTTGGATCAAACGTCTTAACATTTTGTGGGATATGCGTTTCGAACAACGCGAACCACCCACTGAAGATAAAGTGATCCAGGTCAACATGGGAGATGAATCTGACCCTAAGCCTATCTTTATAGCTGAAGATTTATCATCATCCGAAAAAGAGGACCTTATATCTCTCATTCGAGAATATATAGATGTCTTTGCGTGGAATTATGAAGATATGCCGGGTCTCGACACAAAAGTGGCCATGCATCGTCTTAACATAGATCCGGATGCCAAACCCGTTAAACAACAACAACGCCGGTTTCGTCCAGAGATCTTGGAAGCAATTGAGTCTGAAGTGAAAAAGCTTATAGATTCAGGCTTTATCAGAGAAGAACAACATCCGGATTGGGTGGCTAATATCGTCCCAGTACCCAAGAAAAATGGTAAGGTCCGTATATGCATCGACTTTCGCGATCTCAATGCAGCTTGTCCAAAAGACGAGTTTCCACTCCCCATCACTGACGTCATGATTGACAACACCTGCGGATATGAAAGGATGTCTTTCATGGATGGATTCTCCGGGTATAATCAAATCAAGACGTATCCTGAAGACGAAAAGCATACTGCATTTAGAACACCACTGGGGGTGTATTGCTACACAGTGATGCCCTTCGGCCTGAAAAACGCAGGTGCAATTTATCAACGAGCAATGAACGCCATCTTCCACGAACATCTGCGTAAGAAGATAGAATGCTACGTTGACGACATAGCTGTGAAAAGCCAATGTAAGGGTGATCATCTTGCAGACTTGAAGACAATGTTTGATATCATGCGAGAACACCAACTGAAAATGAATCCGACTAAATCGTTCCTCGGAGTGTCGAGTGGAAAATTCCTAGGATTTATTATCACGTCCAAGGGAATTTCTCTAGATCCAGAGTAAGTGCGTGCAATCCAAGACATGCCGCCGCCAAAGAATCTTAAAGAGCTCAGAGGTCTGCAAGGTAGATTGGCATACATCCGAAGATTCATATCTAATCTCTCGGGACGTTGCTAACCTTTCTCAAAGCTTATGAAGAAAGGCGTGTCCTTTGTTTGGGACGAAGAATGCCAAAAAGCATTTGAGGAGATTAAGAGATATCTTACTCAACCGCCAGTTCTTGTAGCCCCAATATCAGGCAAGCCATTCCTTTTGTACGTGAGAGCCATGGAACACTCTCTTGGAGCCTTGTTAGCCCAAAACAATGATCAAGGTCAAGAGCAAGCCATCTATTACCTAAGCAGGACTATGATGAGAGCCAAACACCGATACAATCCAGTTGAAAAGGAATGTCTCACTTTGGTATTCGCGGTTCAAAAGATGCGACACTACCTAGTTGGGCAAACAATTCACGTCATCTCAAAGGTAAATCCCTTGAGAGTTCTAATGACTAAGCCATCATCCTTAAATTGCCGGCTCGCAAAATAGGCCATTCTCTTATCACAATACGACATGCAATTCATGCCCCAAAAGGCGGTCAAAGGTCAAGCGTTGGCAGACTTCTTAGCTGATCACCCGGTGACAGGAACATCTAAATTGTATGAAGAGTTGACTGATGAAGTCACCGAAGCTTGCGTCACTCGAGAATCTACGCAAGTCTGGAAACTATTCTTCGACGGTGCATCCAGAGCAAACCCTCATGGAGCAATTACCGCGGGAGTTGGGGTGGTGTTCGTCTCTCCAAACGGTCACGTGATCCCTAGAGGATTTTCTTTAATCGAGCCTTGTACCAACAATGTGGCCGAGTATAATGCACTGCTAGTAGGAATGCAATTTGCCGAAGAACTTAATATTCACCATCTCGAGGCTTACGGTGACTCTCAGCTTATCGTGAATCAAGTCCGAGGGGAATACGAAGTACGTCACGAGGACCTAATCCCGTACTACTTCGCAGTACTAAGGCAAGCTAAGAAGTTCGAAGGGTTCTTCATTGAATATATTCCACGAGCTCAGAACGCCTACGCAGATGCTTTAGCTTCGTTGGCAACTTCGCTGGCATTACCACCAGGTGCTGAAGCAACAATCCCAGTCACAGGGCGTGAGCTATACTGCTCCAAAATTCTTATAGAGGAAAGTTCAGATAAGACAGTGACAGAAGAAGTCTGTACAACCTCGATGGAACTTGAAGCTAGGGACTGGCGATTTCCGTACATCGACTATGTAGTATACAAAATTTTACCTGATGACCCTAAAGAAGCGTCCACTATCAAGCGAAAGGCCCTCCAATTCTATTATGATGTGATTTCTCAAACCCTTTACCGTAAATCACATGATGGAGTCTTGTTAGATGTCTCTCTCGGAGGGAAGCAAAAGAGGCCCTGAAGGAAGCTCATAACGGAATGTGTGGAGCTCATCAGCCTGGAGCCAAGTTGGGCGATCGTCTCCGACGAATTGGATATTATTGGCCAAAGATGTTCTCAGATGCGGTTGACTATGCTAAACGTTGTCACGCGTGTCAAATTCATGGGGATTTCATCCACCAAGCGCCAGGAAACTTGCATCCCACATCGGTGTCTTGGCCCTTTGAAGTATGGGGAATGGATATCGTCGGTCCAATTTCTCCTCCAACTTCTAAAGGACATCGGTTCATTTTGGCCGTGACCGATTATTTCTCCAAATGGCCGGAAGCAATCCCGCTAAAAGAAGTCAAGATGAAGAACGTGGTTAAGTTCATCAAACATCACATCATCTACCGTTTCGGAGTCCCAAGACGGATAGTTCACGACAACGGAACACAATTCGTCAGCTTTGGATTTCAAAGGTTTTGTGATAAATTCAGAATCCAAAGTGTCGCATCTACGGCGTATTACCCGCCAGCGAATGGCCTTGCAGAAGCCTTCAACAAAACCATCGTGAAACTTCTTAAGAAATTTGTTTCTAAGAGTCGACGTGATTGGGACGAGAGACTCGGCGAATGTCTATGGGCCTATCGAACAACAGTAAGGACCTCTACCAGAGCTACGCCGTTCTCCTTAGTATACGGCTGTGAAGCTGTACTACCACTTGAGATTTAAATCCCTTCTCTGAGAGTCGCAATTACAATGGGACTCACAGAAGAAAAACATCAACGACGTCTACAGGAACTTGAAGCTTTGGACGATAAGCGACTTCAAGCTCAACAGCAGATTGAATTATATCAAGCACGTATTGTTCGCGGGAAAAACTATAGCTTTCATCATTGATTCCATTGTACACTCTTGCAATAGTTTATCGATTACAAAGATCCGGTCTTTTTATAAGATCCAGTTACAACAAAAATCAAAAAAGAAATGAAAATTACAACTTTCTTTCCTTGTTTGTCGAACAAATCGCGAGCTCCTGTTTTGCGGTCGCTCGCTTGTGTGGGTTGTTTGCCTGTGTCGGGGGTTGATCCGTTGACCACCGCACGATCTAGATCCGGTCGGATCTACGTAGTATGACGGGTATTATTTCACCAAGGAAATAATAGCCGGGGGGATTAGTTCACCAAGGAAATAATCGCCCTAATCTCGGGATCAAAGACCAAGCTTTGATCCGGAGTACGCCTGCGTAGATCTGAGATCTGGTCCTCTCGAACACCTACCTTTTTTGGTGTTGACGATCGCCGAGCACCAGATCTAGATGAGCGAGTCCTCGAAGTCCCAAAGTTGAGATCTTTTTAAGTTCTGAGTCTCCAATCCAGCAGGGCTTCGCCTCTCCAAAATCCAACCTTTTCAAATGTGACGCCCCAGGGTTCACACAAGGCTGCAGTCCCAGGTGAAACC
>BQKN01063620.1:342203-360372 GCA_022839385.1 Asparagus kiusianus
AACTTATCGACTCTCATCAACAGAGCGATAGGTCCTCAAAGTTGCTCTGATCGCAACACTTCAAACTTATCGACTCTCATCATGAGAGCGATAGATCCTCAAAGTTGCTCTGATCGCAACACTTCCAACTTATCGACTCTCATCATGAGAGTGATAAGTCCTCAAAGTTGCTCCGATCGCAACACTTCTAACTTATCGACTCTCATCAATAGAGCGATAGGTCCTCAAAGTTGCTCCGATCGTAACACTTCTAACTTATCGACTCTCATCAACAGAGCGATAGGTCATCAAAGTTGCTCCGATCGCAACACTTCTAACTTATCGACTCTCATCAATAGAGCGATAGGTCATCAAAGTTGCTCCGATCGCAACACTTCTAACTTATCGACTCTCATCATGAGAGCGATAAGTCCTCAAAGTTGCTCCGATCGCAACACTTCTAACTTATCGACTCTCATCAATAGAGCGATAGGTCCTCAAAGTTGCTCCGATCGCAACACTTCTAACTTATCGACTCTCATCAACAGAGCGATAGGTCCTCAAAGTTGCTCCGATCGCAACACTTCTAACTTATCGACTCTCATCAACAGAGCGATAGGTCATCAAAGTTGCTCCGATCGCAACACTTCTAACTTATCGACTCTCATCAACAGAGCGATAGGTCATCAAAGTTGCTCCGATCACAACACTTCTAACTTATCGACTCTCACCAATAGAGCGATAGGTTCTCAAAGTTGCCATGTAACATAGCATGTCGAAAATTTATAAATTTCTTTTATGCTTAAAACAAGAGCATACAGACAGTCTATCTAAAGTGGAATTTCATTGTTCCATGTTAGAGAATGATATGCAAAAGAAACAATGAAAAACCCAAAACAGCAACACTTTTATTCAAAAAGGAAAACCAGGCAACTTGAAATAAAAGTTGTTCCTACCAAAAGAGTGATACAAAGATAGACTTGTCAATTCATCAAACTGAATGAAACAATTTGAGACTTAATATCAGAAAGCTTCTCTTCGTGATTAGCTCGCACCAGCATTTCAGCCCGCTTCCGAAGCTCGTCCTCACTAGATAGCATGGCAGCCACCTCCTTCTTGGCCTCCTCTAGAGCACTAGCTTTAGTACGGTAATTTACCAGAGAAGCGACACTTTTGACGTTGAGCTCAGTGACGATAGCTTCTTCTCATTTGAATTGAGCCCGCATCCTAGTCAGCTCCACTTCAGCGGCAGCGATCTTCTCTCGCAAATTCTCCAGAGAAGTATTTAAAAGTGTCAGCTCAGCTTGTTTTTGAGCGTGTAGCTGTTGCAGTTGTTCCACCTCAACCTCTTCCTCAGCTATATGACATCGAGCGGCTTCATACTTGTTGAGTTCTTCAGCTCGAATACCCTCAAAAGTAGATGCAATCTGCGCTTGGATATCAGCGCGACCCAAAGCCTCCAAGAATCTGAGTTGTCCCTCTAGGCGTGAGATGGCTTCAAAGCAACGTTGAACAACATCGACGTCACCTACGAACTTGAGGTTGTTCAAACTATTTGTGAGCATAGGTTTGTAGGTATCAAAGGTATCTCGTCCGGCCACCACGACCTCAATTACTTTCCTGGTGAGATGTTCCAAATAGTCAAGAGAAATCTTGAGAAAATCCGGTACATCTGTGGGACTCGAAACAGCAATAGGCGACGGTACAGAAATCTCTGAAGACACGAAGCCAAGTAAAAGACCAGCAGGCAATTCCGGTGTAGTGGCCTGAGAAGGAACACCGATATCCAGTTGAGATGGACTTGATTGTACAGCCATCAATTCCTCCGCTGTAGATGATCTCGGCACATCTACAACTTCCGTCGAGGCTAAAGAAATTGTTAACAAAGTCGTCGGCGGAAAAGTCGTCGTTGAGGGCTCTGAGGGCTCTGACATCTGAGCTGGTGGTAGCGTAAGCTGTTGTGTTGAGGGATGGGTGACAGTACTCGCCTCATGTACCATGGGATCTGCATAGGAAAATTATTTAAGTCAACAATAAAGACTGGTTGCAAATCAGAACAAACCATACTTACCCACAAGAGGCAAAGGAATGTAGGGTGATGCTTTGTCTAAAGAGGAGGGTGGTCGAATATCCCATTCCCCAAGATCATCATTATCATCACTTAAATCATCATTATTCTCGTCACTCCCACTTTGGTCGTCACCACCATCTGCGTCGTCCGCATCGTCTCTATGATCTGTAGACTCTTCTTCATTCATGGGAATGAGTGTTGGTGGATCTTCAGCGAGAGTAGGTTTAGATATGATGCCGGTGGTAGGGCTAGGCTGTATATCCTCTGCAGGTGGTAATAGCACAGAAGCAGAAGGAGACTTGTCTACTGCCAAATCCTCTTGACCAACCACCGTAGGCTCTAGGACCGGAGGTCTATCTTCTTCAGCAGCATGAGCAGTAGAGGCAGTATCGTGAAGCGTGTCTTCAGGGAAAAACTCTGTACCTCCTGCAAATGATTCATCTCCACGCTCTTCATCATGTAGTGAATGGGCAGAGGAGGCAGGACCAACACTAGGAAGACCAGGCTGAGGCGAGAGCTGCATAGCGGTCGACTCTTGTTCTTCCTCTTCAGCATGCCATACTCTCTGAGCATCTGACATAAGCTTAGAAGCAGGGGGTTCGAGTGCTAACTTTCGGCGAGCTCTTTTGTCATACTTGGCTTCTTCAGCTGCATCAAGTGCTCTTTTGCCAGCAGCACTCTTACTCCGAGTCCGGATTCTCGAAGGCTCCACTACGAGGGCATCTGGCACCCTGACCGCTTCCTGAACTTCTTCTGGCGGCTGACGCTGTTCAGCTTCTGGTGATTGTTGCTGCTCATCCTCCGTGATCGCCTTTTCATATGTCAAGTATTCGCTGGCCCCCCGGGCACGGAATCGTTTAGCACTCCTCTTGGCAGCATACCATCTGCGGATGGCCCTCAGACAAGAGATATTCATGTTGTAAGCTGGAACCTGGGAGGCAGCCTGGTACCATGTGCAAAAACTTAAAGGGGTACGAATATTGGGCATCTTATGCGGTAGTCGAAACTTCGCGCCGGTGCATCCTGCTATCGAGTAGTACCAAGCTCTCGCTCCTTCATATACTTTTCCCGTATACGCAAGAGCAGGGTTTGGATTCTCGATGTAGATTTGATCATAGCCAAATTACCGAGAAAAGCGATAAGGCTGATAGGGTTCAATAAAATATTTTCTCCCTTGCCGAAAAATGAGATAACCTGGGCGGATATTTATGAGCCACCAAAAAGCACCTCTACTAAGTGTGGTAAAAGCGTTCCGTCCGGGGGTATCTTGATGGAGTTCTCCATATGCACCACCTTCAAAAGCGGGGAACTTGCAAGCAATCTCGTAATTATGCTCCTGCCTGAATATTTCACGAAACTTAACTTGGTACCAACCGACCCATTCGACAGTTTCTAATTGTTGAACAAGAGGCGCTGAGGGGTCATCAGATTCAGGAGTTGACATTATCGAAGGACAGTGCAAAACGAACCAAGATACCAAATAAATATATGGCATTGGTACTCGAGGGGTCGGAGTTTGGATGACAGTCTTCCTATCCGAATCCAATTTCTTGACGGTAATGAAATCAGAAGACAATTCTCGCAAGCCGCTCTGTAAGCAGCACACCATGGCTGAAAGGAGGTTCAAGGGCCGCCCATGAGCTAGAAGTACAGCAGGGTATAATACCTCTACCGTAATAGCATCCACCGGCCTGGTGGGTACTACACATCTCTTCAACCAAAGTGTAAGAAAACCTGTGAACAGAGCCATGTCGGAAATTGGGACTTCTGCTTGATAATGGAAGCTCTCAAATGTGGTAAATGCTGGGAAGACATCCTCTTTTACTTCACAGGTATAGTGAGAGGTCGCATCATTGATGCGTTCAGTGATCTCTTCGAGAGTACTGGCAGCCAAACGAGTTACCTCTGCCTCCTTATTCCATAAATTCCGGAAAAGATACTCGGCCCATTGTCCTTGTTTCACGCAGCAGGCTCTTTTCCCGGTAGTTTGTGCACATATCTAGAAATGGCACATTAGCTCCCAGTAAGTGCTATAGAGGTCGCGGGCAGTATTTTTTAGATTATCCAGCTCCCTGCTTCCAGGAACGAACTCCTCATAAGGTAATTCTCCGAAAGACAAACCGGAAATCTCAAACATCTCGTGAAGAGAAAAGCCTAATTTACCAACTGGGGTGAAAAAGTTACCGGTGTGAGGATTGTAGAACTCCAACATAGCGAAAAGCCCACTGTAATTTGGAGAAATTCCATATTGAGTGGCCGTTATTGGAACCCGTAACTCAGAAATTCTTAAAGGTTCTTCTAGCTCCTCCAGAACAAAATTTATCATCCGGGCCCACCAGTCCGACTCACTGGAATGAGCCCATGTGGGAGCCCTGAAATCTTGAGCAGGGAACTCTCCTTGGACCGAGATAAATTTCCTAATGAAAACCGCTGCCAATTTAGCAGGCTCTCCAACGGGATGCTCTTTTTTGAATAAACCTGGTTTTAAAGCCATAAAGTTGTTGAAACTAGCAGGATAAGTGCCCCGATGAGTGATGTGCCCGGTAGCAACACCTCCTTGGTCCTGAACAAGTTCCCAATTCATCGACCGTGGGATGGATGCACACTGATAGTAAGAGATTGGCCACATCCGCTCTAAATTGGGAAGAAAAAGACGACGGTTGTTGACGACCCTCAACCATTTGTAATTCCCCTCGGACACCCGCTTGGGATCCATGTTGACAGAATCCACAAAGCGGAAGGATGGTTTCTTTAAGATCTCGCGCTCTGCAGTTTCAAACTTAGCATCTGTAACCAAAGACCTGAGAGTTTCAGGGAAAGCTTGGGTAATAAGTTTCGCTCGTTCTTGGTTTGTGTCCTGAAAAACTGAGTACTCAAAGCGAAAACTAAAGGCTGCATTTTTATCCGTGCCTCCCGCATGACCAAAATAATGCTTGAAAGAAAGGGGCTCATTGGAATAACATACTGCAAATAAAAAAAAAGAAGAAAGAAGAGTCAATAGTCAAATGGCTGAAGGGCTCTAACACAAGAATGCAAAGTTCAGGCCTGCGTTCGGGTCCTTAAACGCAGGGTCTCGACCTGCATCCAAATTCTTTTTGAACGCAAGGTCAAGACCTGCGTCCAGATCCTCAAACAAGGGTCTCAACCCATGTCCAAGTTTTTAAACGCAGGGCATGAACCTGCGTTGAAATTTTATGAACGATGGAGTTAACCATGCGTTTTCTCAAATGGGGATCATCTTTCGAGTTTAATGATGGGATACAAAATGCCGACCAAGGGTTGAAGATGAGAAATTCATCAAAACAACTTATGTTAGCTCAATCTTACCATTAGCCGAAGAAATTGGAGACTACGGTGCGGCAGTTCGAACATCCCCAGAAGTTTTAGCCGGAAGGAAACCCTGAGCCGGAGCAGTCCTCGGTTTAGAGGTGGTTTTCTTCCTGGGGGCCATTCCAATCGCGAGAAGGAAGATGAAGATGGGTGAATGAGATATTTGGGAACGAATCCTCTCTCCCGTTGAAACGTCGGAGAAGATGAACAGGAGTTCTGTTCGGAGATCAATAGAAAGTAAGAGGGGAAAAGTCGAATGACTGTTTTGATGTGACCTCAGTGGTTTATTTATACACAGCTGTAGCTGTCAGATCAGCGCGGGATTTTAGGCAAAAATCCCACCCGAAACGCGATTTTCGCATTTTTAAAATAAGGGGTTACAGCTCCCGAACGCACCCCCTGTATTCAGACGTTTGGACGCACAATTTAAGAATGCGTTCTGACGGCCACCCTCAGCCTGGCATGCAACTACTCTTCTCAGAGTGCACAATATTTCAACTGAGAGGCTATCCTCTTGATTACACTGGAGATAAGGCCCTGTAGTTCCTTTGATCTCTAACAATAAATTTGTCTTAAGCCAGGAAATGCCGAATCTCCCTGGGGATGATGAACTTAGATAAACAAACTACAAATCATCGCTGGAAAATTAAACAAGAATGTTTATGCTCTACCGAATCTGCAATGAGGTGCATTTAGTCAACAAGTTTTTGGAATCCAAAGTGTTTCGAAAATTCGTCCCTGTCAACCACGAACTTTTGAAAACTTTGGAGGGAGTTCTGTAGGCTGTCTAAAAAAATCACAATGGATAGCTGATCTATACGAGATTACAAGGCAATGGTTCCTTCAAATCAAGAAGCAAAATTCATCCTTACGATCGAAACAGAAGAGATTTCTAAATCATTACATCCGCAGCATTATAATCGCTACAAACACGACCTCATGTCGGAGATGATTGATCTTGATGATTGCGACAACAACATGACTAATATTATATTAGCAACTATTAGAGATGCTGATGAGCAGTGGAATGATTTCAGAAATAAAAGGTTGGACTTAGTTGATGAGTTGTTTGGTAGAGAGCTGTGGGCAAATATTCGTTATGTTGAGAAGTACACGATCAAGCTATCTTAGTGAAGATTGTGACCTGCAGTTGATAGAGAGTTATTAAGACGCCTCGATTATCACAAATGGCCTGAATAAAACCTTCTTGATTGGTCATTGGTGTCATCCATATATAAACACAGAGAAGACATCTGCAGCTCGTCAATTGCTGCCCAACGCAGCTCTTTATCGCTGCCAACGCAGCTTCTCAACGCTGCCCAACGCAGCTCTTCACCGCTGCCCAACGCAGCTCCTCAACGCTGCCCAACGCAGCTCATCAACCGTTGCCCAACGCAGCTCATCAACCGCTGTCAAACGTAGCTCTTCAATGCTGCCCAACGCAGCTCCTCAACACTGCCCAACGCAGCTCCTCAACGCTGCCCAACGCAGCTCATCAATCGCTGCCAAACGCAGCTCTTCAACACTGCCCAACGCAGGTCCTCAACGCTTCCCAACGCAGCTCATCAACCGCTGCCAAACGCAGCTCTTCAACGCTGCCCAACGCAGCTCCTCAACGCTGCCCAATGCAGCTCCTCAACGCTGCCCAACGCAGCTCATCAACCGCTGCCAAATGCAGCTCTATCGCTGCACAACGCAGCTCGTCACAGCAAGTTCTAACTCATTCAAACGTGATCGTAACAACTTCGAAGCTGTTCTCTACCCACGATGCAGGGAGTGGTTTACGTGGGTTGTTACACCCGATTAATAGGGTAACTAAACCCCCATTTAGGCGCGGATTATGGGGACAGTTACACCCCTAATCCCCCTATAAATATCAAGAAACTCAACAGAGTTAAGGGATCGGATTTTTGATAATCAGATCAAGAGGCGAGATATCATTTTGGGAGATTGAATTTTCTAGAGAGGATCTGAGAGAAAGAGAGTTGGAGAATCAACTCTTTATACAGTCTGGGGAATCAACATCCATTGAGGAATCCAGACGTTAGATACTTGGCTTGTTAACCGAATCATTTTCGGTTTAGATAACTCTTTTACTAGAGTTTGTTACTCATCCTGAGTTTCTTACACTCGTTAAGAGTTATTAACCAAACCGATCAGTTATTCTAGCAGATTGAGACGTTCAGATCGTCAACGAGAGGCAAACTCGACGCGAGCACTCGAGGGAAGCATCTCATCACCACCGTGAAGGACCCAGTTTTAAACAAAGGGGAGAATCAAATTCATTCTCTTCTCTTTTGTATTCAGGAATTCAAATTGTAATTGAGAGTTGAGAGAGTTGTAAACATTCTTTTTCTAAGCAGTTAGAGAGAATAAAAATCAAATACAATTCTTTTACTATTTTTTTGTTACAAAAATTTCCAACAAACAGATGTCATAATTGTCAGTCTCCTACCCACGTTTCAGAGGAATGCCCTCTCCTAGAAAATAATTAGCCATTAGGACAGATGAACACTGTATTCTAGCGCCCTAGAAATGATCCATTTTCTCCAACCTACTATCCAGGTTGGAGAAATCAGCCCAACTTTGCATGGAATCAAGGAAATTCTCTCGGAACTCAGAACTTCACCCCCGCTTCAACCCAACAATTTCTAAGGGGAAACACAGTTCCTTTCAATCCACAATTTCAATAGCCCAATCTGCCATATCAAAATCAATCTCCTCTTTATCAAGCTGTAATTCAGACTCCTCACAATCCAGATCAGGATAAACGTCTCAATGGCTTAGAAAGGGGTTTGGAAATCATAATTAAGGCCTCCACTCAAACCACAAATATGTTGACTCAAACGTCTAGCACTCTGAATTCCTTTATGCAATCAACCGGACAAATGCTCAACTCTAACACTCAAGCTATAGCTAGATTAGAATCCCAGCTTGGTCAACTAGCTAGTGCCGTGAGTGAAAGAGAGAAAGGAAAATTTCCGAGTCAACCTGTGGTCAACCCTAAGGACACAGGATGCAGTTCATCCTATGAAGCTCAAGTGAATGCAATCCATTCACTTTAGTCAGGTAGACAGGTCGATAATCAAGTGAGAACTCCCCCAAGTCAAACTTTTGATCCAGTACAAATTCCTTCTCCTTCTCCTTCTGATGACTCTATTCAACAATTACCCTGCTCAGATGACCAAGAACCTAAACTGAAACCTGAGCCTGCTTTTGATAGGTTTAGACTAGTTGCTCCTTTTCCAGATAGACTCAGGCTTAGGAAACACTCCCCTCAAGAGGAGAAGATCCTAGAAACATTCAAGCAGGTTAAGGTCAATATTCCTCTTTTAGATGTAATTGAACAAATTCCATCTTATGCTAAATTTTTGAAAGAATTATGCACTAAGAAGAGGAGAATAAATGTTCCAAAGAAAGTATTTTTAGCCACCAATATCAGTGAAATGCTATCAAATCCCATACCTTTGAAACGTAAAGATACAGGTTCCCCCATCATTTTATGTATCATTGGTAATACTCACATTGATAAGGCGCTTTTAGACATAGGGGCCAGTGTCAATTTGCTTCCATATTCAGTCTACCAACAATTGGGTCTAGGTGTACTGAACCCAACCAAATGCACCTTACAGTTGGCTGATAGATCTGTTAAGGTCCCTATGGGTGAGTTAGAGGATGTTCTGATTAAGGTTGGAGACTTTATTTTTCCAGTTGATTTGTAGTATTGGAAACACAGCCTGTTTCTAATCCTAAAGGACAAACACCTGTTATCTTAGGACGACCTTTCTTAGCCACTTCTAATGCTCTCATCAACTGTAGAACTGGTCAAATGTAGCTGTCCTTTGGGAATTTGACTGCTGATCTTAATATTTTTAATCCAGGAGACCAGCCAAATAATCAGCCTCTAAAAATAAATTACATTCAGGAAAGATCAGAAGAAGAAGAAAAAGAAGAAGAAGAGTCTGAATTGAGTTTTGAGGAAATTTTTGATGAAGAGTTAGAATTTTTAGAAGAAGCAGATCAGGTCCTTGAAAATAATGAAACTATGTTAAACAATTGCTGCTTTGAATTAAATTTTGAAGAACTCTTCTTTGATGAACTTAGATTCTTGGAGAATAATCAACAACCAAATTTTTAGAACTCTACAAAAGAATTGGTTGCTAGAAAACAAAACTTCACAGTACAAGAGTCTGAGTTCATTAATAAATACAAAATGCATGATACCAATAATACCTACCTTACTTTGTTGCAAGAATTATTGAACACCCCGAAATGCTTGGAAATTCACATTATTGATTATATCATTCTAATTTTGTTTAAAATCCGGGGAAGAATTTTCAATAGTAAGGTAGGATTCAATGTAGAACAGGAACTCTTCATGTTGAATATTTCATTCTACATTGTTTATTTTATTTATTTCAGAATAATAAAAAGAATTTATTCTTCTCTCATTTGAGAGTTTCTCGTTCAGTTGTTAAAAAAAAATAAAATAAAAAGAAAAAGAGAAAAGAAAAATTTTTGATTTCATCCTCCTCAGACCAAAGGTAATTACAGATTTTTATCAGCCGACCAAATGTAAGTGCTTCACTTCTTATCTGCTTTACTTCATGCATCATAGAGTTTGCATTGAGGACAATGCAAAATTTAGGCGTGGGGGTAGGAATTAGTTATTTTCTCTCTTTATTTTATATTTTTAGTTACATTTTTGTTTTTTTCCCTTTTTCTTTAAAAACAAAATTTATAAAAATATCATCACTTGTCAATTTGATGGAGTTATGTAATAATTGATTTATTTGATAAATTTGAAATTTTCTAATCCCTAGTTAGTTATTTACTTAAGTTCACCTTTTATGATAACTCTAAATAAATTTCTTAAGAAATGATTTTCAAAGTAGTATACTTCCTTAAGCCTTAACTTGGACTTTTATTTAAAATAATAAAATTTTTTGCATGCTTAGCTTAGAGTTGAAAATAATTTTTCAAAGTGTCTTGATTTACATATTTTTCAAAATATATATACATATACAAAAAAAAATTTCAAAAGAAGAGTGCGAAAAATGGGCACCAAAAAGGAAAAAACTCTTGAATTCTAGGTGATTCTATATTGTAAAGCCTAAGTTGCCAGAGTAATTAAGCCCAAGGAGTATTTCCATACTTAATGACCTAAGCCCAATTGGGTTGGGATCTATTGGCCCAAAACTCGTTAAAATGTCACTTATAAAGCCCGTTAAAGTAGAAAAAAATCACCAAGGATGAAAGAGTTAAAAATTTTTTTAAAAATAATAATAATAAATGTTTTATAGTTATATATATGGTCTTGGAAAATATTTTAGATCAAACAACTTGAAAATTATTTAAAACAAAGAGTTAGTATGTTCTTTTCAAAACTTTTAAATTAAATTTCTAAGTTTGGCTTGGTTTTGTATTGCTACAATGAGAAGATTTTCTTGAAAATATACCTTAGAGTTATATATAAAAAACGTTTTCTTGAGTGATAACTAGCTTCAATTAGATTGTCTAAAGTTATCAAGTGAATTTAGTTATTTACTGACTTCTTTAATTTGGTAAGTTGACCGAATTTTATGGGTATATTCACTGTAAACCCTCACGAGACTACAACTCGTCCACTAGGGTAACCTAGGGGTTTAAAGGCTTGTTGTATGCGCTAAATACAACCGCGATTCCTACGAAAGTGAGTTAGGATTTCTTTCATTTTTGTTTCATTGCTAGAGGACTAGCAAAAGTTTAGGTGTGGGGGTATTTGATAATCACATTTTATTATAATTTTATACCCTCATTATCTATTTTATATGAATAAATATGCTACTAATAATTGTTCTTATCTTTAATTGCAGGTTAATGAAGAATAAATCTCAAACTCCAATCTCTCAACAAAAAGCCCTTGATTTAATGAAGAAATGAAGCCCATGAAGCTAAATGAATTCTTTCAAATATTTAATAAAGAAATAAATCAAAGCCCAGTGGAAAAATCAAGAGAAAATGCCAAAGCCCAAATGCCAAAGCCCAAAAGTCCAAGCTAACACCAAAGACCCAAACCCAAAAGACAAATACAAGAGGATCTGCGGACAGCACATAGGAGAAGGGCAGGCATCGATACCCTGTGCAGTTAGTTACGAATCTAAGGCTAATTTTTGATGTTTTTGGATAAGATTTCAATCCAATGGCTCTCATTCACTGATGTTTACTATAAATAGGGGTAGAGAGTGAGGGGTTAGGGGTGTAAAAATTTTTGTAACTCCTTTTGGAGAGGAGGACTACTCTTAATTGAGAAGGCCTTCCAAATTTGTAACTTTTGTTACAATTAATAAAATAATTTTTCACCACTATAAATTTTTTTTTCTTCTTCTCTTTTTTGGATGATGAAGATGAAGATGAAGTTGAAGAATTATTTGAAGGTTTGCATTTCTCTTGCCTTAAATTTATTTCATGCTTGTAGAGTAGCTTTATTTTCTTATATTTAATTCTTATAATTTATTTTGTAGTTTAGATATTGTAATTTATTTTATAGTTAGATTTTAATTTCTTATACTATTCACCTTGAGGCCAGAACCCTCTTGGGTTTAGTTTTTCTTTTTGTTTATTTTTATTTTGTTTGATTCGCCTTTAGGCTAGAACCCTTTAGGGAATCACCCTTTTTTAAGAAGTGGGTTCAATTGTAGATTACACATATCTATAATTGAATCCACCATTTTTAATTTCTTGCATTTTCTTTTATTCTTGAATTGTGTTCTTCATTCTTGATTTTTTTATTTGTTTCTTGATTTTATTCATTTTTTCCTTCTTGCCTTATTAATCACACTCATTCTTTGTCACATCCACTCTCACTTACATTTTGCGCCGCTTTACACACTATCACTTTCACTCTCATTATCTCTCCACAATCACATTTATTCATCACTCCTTTTTGTCACGCACACAACATAAGAACCGATTTTAAATTTTCTCCTACAAAAACACCTTCCTCGTGGGATCGATATCTTTATACTATAACTTGACACGGTTGTGCACTTGCAACCTTTTTGGTACATGTTTATGCCGCATCAGACCCCCCAACACCTTGGGCCTTGAGAAATCGCTACCAGAGCTCTTTCTCCACCATTATTTGCCTGTCGTCCCAAGTCACTTCAATCAATTTCGGGTCGACGCAGGGAGGCTGCGTACATTGGCTTTGAGGTTGGTCAACAGCCATGTCAATGGGACCAGCCTCATTGTTTGCCTGATGCTCACAGTCCAGACTTACAATCTAAGTGATGACGAAACCTTCCATCAGGCGGTGGTCCATAGGAGAGGTGTAACAAAACCTAATCCTCTTATGGACATCCGAATATTCCCTAATCTCTAGCAGCACCCTGCAGCCTTTGATGTTTTTTTTTGTGTTGACGTTAGCGGAGCAGTACACGCATTAGCCAATGACCTCGAACAGTGATAGGAGGAACTCTTACTCCCAGAGGTGGTAGCAAGATTAAAGAGGCGGACCCATGTATACACGGGGTTGGGCTATGTTCTTAGCCTTAGGTCCTCCCTCCAAAGCCTGAATCTGCCCACGAAGGCCCCAAATTTTACCGGGCTGAGCTCGATGGCTTGATGTAGTAGTTCATTAGAAGGGAATTTAACCATGAAGCTATTTGTAGATACCCACTTGATCTCCTAGATCTAATCCCAGATGTTAAAGCGATACCCTAGCATCTCTGTGAGCTCCTCCAAAGATGGCAGGCCTAGCTCAAGAGTGAGGAGAGCGAAGGTAGTAAGCTTCTGAATGTTGCTGGCGACGTTATCTAGCACGGGGAGTAATCATGGAGAGTCGCTTGCTCTTAGACCATAAGGGCAATCCCGGGAGATATGCCCCGAGCCATGGCAATGGATACAGGTGCTATCATCGTGAGACAGGATCTTCTGGTTTAGGAAATGAAGGGAGTGTAGTTGATAATGAGGCTGGGATGGGGAGAGAAGGGTTTTAAGCTTGTTCGCAAACCTGACATAGAGAATGACGGTGATGGGAAGATTGATGGCTGCGTCGTATAATCCTGTCATTGAACAGGTGAAGGAAAGAGGGTGATTGTCGCGTGGTAGGTGGGAATAGCAAGGAGCTAGGTGATAATACTGCCTTTCTTAGGAACATAAGCTACTGTAGAATACATTTAATGCAGAGAAAAGCCAAAATTTTTCTCTTGGTCACTTTGGCAACTAAAAGGCTAAACTTGACAACCAATCCATAAGCTTAGCAATACAACGCAAAACTTCACAATAAGTCGGAAAGCTTGACAACCAGCACATAACCTTGACAGCCAGTCCATAAGCTTAACAACAAAGTGCTAAACCTAGCAAACAATCCATAAGCTTAACAACACAACACCAAACTTCACAAAAAATCGAAAACCTTAGCAACCATTGCATAGTCTTGACAACAAAATGCCAAATGTAACAATAAATCCATAAGATTAACAACCAGTCAATAAACTTGACAGCCAGTCCATAATCTTTATAATAAAATGATAAACTTAACAAAACAACCTCGTATCAAGTAGTGATTTTCTGCACAATCATGCAACAACCTTAACAATAAAGAAATAAGCTTAACAACAGAGCGCTAAACTTGACAATGAGGGGTTAAACTTAGCAACCATTCCATAAGCTTAACAACAGAGCGCTAAACTTAGCAACCAATCCATAAGCTTAACAATAAAACGCCAAACGTAAAAATAAATCCATAAGATTAATAACCAGTTAATAAACTTGACAGTCAGCCTATAATCTTTACAATAAAATGATAAACTTAAGAAAATAACCTTGTATCAAACAATTATTTTCGGCACAATCATGCAACAACCTTAACAACAAACAAATAAGCTTAACAACAGAGCGCTAAACTTGACAATAAGGGGCTAAACTTAGCAACCATTCCAGTAAACTTAACAACAGAGCGCTAAACATAACAAAACAACCTAAACACTAAACTTAGCAACCAATCCATAAGCTTAACAACAAAATGTCAAACGTAACAATAAATCCATAAGATTAACAACCAGTCAATAAACTTGGCAGCCAGTCGATAATCTTTACAATAAAATGATAAACTTAACAAAACAACCTTGTATCAAGCAATGATTTTCTTTATAATCATGCTACAACCTTAACAACAAACAAATAAACTTATCAACAACCCCGTAAACTTAACAAAGCGCTAACCCCAGCAACCAATCCATAAGCTTAACAATACAACGCTAAACTTCACAATAAATCAGAAAGCTTGACAACCAGTACATAACCTTGACAACCAGTTCATAATCTTAACAATAAAATGATAAACTTAACAAAACAACATTGTATCATGCAATGATATTTTGCACAATCATGCAACAACCTTAACAGCAAACAAATAAGCTTAACCATTCCATAAGCTTAACAACGATTTTCTACACAATCATGCAATAGCCTTAACAACAAACAAATAAGCTTAACCATTTCATAAGCTTAACAACATAACACTAAACCTAATAACCAATCCATAAGCTTAACAATATAATGTTAAACTTCATAATAAATCGGAAAGCTTGACAACCAGAATATAACCTTGACAGCCAGTCCATAATCTTAACAATAAAACGATAAATAAACAAAACAACTTTGTATCATGCAATGATTTTCTGCACAATCATGCAACAACCTTGACAACAAACAAATAAGCTTAACAACAGAGCGCTAAACTTGATAACGAGGGGCTAAACTTAGCAACCATTCCATAAGCTAAACAATAAAGTGCCAAACGTAATAATAAATCCATAAGATTAACAACCAGTCAATAAACTTGACAGTCAGTCCATAATCTTTACAATAAAACGATAAACTTTACAAAATAACCTTGTATCAAGCAATGATTTTCTTTACAATCATGCTACAACCTTAATAACAAACAAATAAACTTATCAACAATCGCGTAAACTAAACAACAAATCCCTAAGATCAACAACACGATGACAACTATATGTACAACCATTGTCTCTGCTCTATGTTCCATGACCGTGGGTGAATATAACTGGCTCCCTTCAATAAGCTTGTATAATAACAAGACAGTTAAGGTTCATAAGTGCGTGGAATATAATCAATTAAGATGGATCAATGCATGAATCACCTAGGAAGGCATGCATATGCAGGTGGAGATAGTCCTCTGGCTTAAGTTTACACTGTAAGTTTAATATGTTAAAAAGTTCATGCTTTAGATTGAAGAATTTGGTTAATTAGGTTAAAAATCCCTAATTAGATTAACATAAGAGTTTGATTTATTTTCGAGATAATTTCAGTAAGTGATTATCAAAATTTAAGTGTTGTTATATATTTTATATATGTTTTTGTATGTTTTAAACATGATTAATGGTTTAAATATGATTTTTTATGCAAATAATCATGCTTGTTATGTTCTACAGAAAAACTACTACAATATATACTATTTAACTAGAAATTTAAAATAACAAATGAAATCCAAATTGAACCAATCTAATGACAATTGAAAGATATGTGACTCTAGATTTCAAAACAGAAAACCATTCTTAAAAATAGTTTTCCTAGAGAAAGGTATGCTTAATTTACTAATGATACATTCTGCAGAAAAACTACTTTACATGTATAACGTTTAATTGGAAATTAGAGATACCATATGAACTCCAAACTGAGCCAAACTAGTGCCAAATGATAGCTATGTGAATCTAGTTTCCAAAACAAAAAACTTTTCTTTAAAAGAATTTGTCTAGAGAACGATATACTCAATTAACTAATAATATATTCTACAGAAAACTACAAATGTGCTGTTTTGAAATAATTGATATATAACGTGAAAGTTTCTTGAGTTCTACTCTTGTTTGTTATTTTTGAGAGAGTTTCTTGAATTTGTACTATTATATTACAATGATTAAGAGTTGTTTAACACCTGAGGTGATGGTGAACACCAGTTATGGATAGGCACACCGAGATATGTGCACATACACTTAGTTTATGTTGTGTTAATACGCACTATTGAGATTTCTGATACACGTTGAGTTGATAAAAGTATAATAACATATAATAAAGTATTGTTCATCAGTTATGGATGCTCGGTGTGGATATTTCCTCACAATGAGACCACGGCTGTACCATACTAGGAGTATTGGATGATTCCCGTAATAAGACCGTGAGTATTGGATGTTTCCCGCAATAAGACCGCAGCTGTACCAATACTCGAAAAGAATAAAGCTTTTCCCGATTTGGTTGATATGTCTATACTCTACTGTACGATCATCTGGATGCATCATCCGGAAATAGGGAGATAAAACCTATTTGTCGCAGAATGATTGAGTAAGAGTATTACAATAGTATCGTTATTTTATGTATCCGGAATATGAAGATAAAACCTTTTACCACAGAACGATTGAGTAAGAATATTACAATAGTATCGTTATTTCATGTATCCGAAATAGACAGATAAAACCTATTTCTGCAGGATAATTAAGTAAGAGTACTACAAAAGTATCGTCATTTCATGTATCCGGAATAGGGCGATAAAACCTATTGCCGCAAAACGATTGAGTAAGAATATTATAAGAGTAACGCTATTGCACAAGGAGATGTACACAAATATATAGTATCAGTTATAGTTACTCCCATGTTAGATTACTCATGAGTAGGGTACATTTCTTTTATTTGTGGCATACATGATATGGCCTATGGTAATTTTTGAGTTGAACGATATTCTCTTATATTTGCACCAACTTACATGAGAAGTAGTTTGAGATTGTGACATTGGTTCTATATAGTTGAGGCTTGGAGTATTTCTTTTTAGTGTTGTTTTCATTCATAGAGTTGGAATTGATATTTAGGGACCTATAATTTGAGACATATGGTATATTTAAGAGGGTTTCCTTGTTTGGATTATTTCACTCGACGTACTACGTCTCATCTTGTAGATTTCTAAATATTAACTCCATTAGATACGGGGAAAATGATCTAGATAAACTATACTTAATAGATAGAGCCTTCACTTCATCTAGCAGCTCTTCCCCAGGGGACGGATAGAGGTGATCTTGCTGTACCACTCTGACACTCTTGTTGTTATTCTATTTGTTTAAATTGTATCTTTCAGGCAGATCAGAGTTTCGGAGAACCACAGGATGACGAAGTTCTAGCATAGTCTCCATCGCACAGTTTTAGCAGTTGAAGCTCCACTATATAGTTATGTTCATTATTCAGACTTTAGAGTCATATTCATTTTGTAGAGGCTGAGTGCCTTAGTGAGATTTCATTTGACTCATTGGGTTGAGATGTATTTCAGACTATTTTCATTCTATTTCAGTTGTTGATATATTTCTTCTGTGGATATCTGATTTTATACTACTTCTATTATTAGCATGTTTTGTACCTTTACCTATTTGTTTTTTCACTAAAGAGATAGTGACTGTGATGGTGAAACATATCGTAGCATGATGTTTAGTGCTTAGCAGGTTTGACAATCCAGGTTTCACCTTGGACTGCAACCTTGTGTAAGCCCTGGGTGTCACAGTTGGTATCAGAGTTCTAGTTCCAATATCCTTAGGATCATTCGTATGTCAAATTGTGGAGCTAGGATAGAGTCTCCTAGGATTCATGTATAGAGTCCGCTAGGAATTCCTAGAATGAGTGAAGACGATATGTGCGTATATCTTAAAATTTCAAAAAAATTTATAACAATTATTTTATGTTGATTTAAAGTATTTGTATGAATACCATATGTTATGAATACGTATTGTGATACATTATATATAT
>BQKN01063620.1:360772-440020 GCA_022839385.1 Asparagus kiusianus
AGATATCAACACATCGTATTTATAATATCTTCCACAATCACTGGAAAAATAGAATAAAATACCAACACATAATTTTGTACACTTTCAAAAGTAACGTATCTCAGTTATATAGTTCATTGATAGGTCGTATTTATAATCAGCATCTATCATACTTAGGCTATCAAGTAATTGTCTCAGTGCAACAGACTACCCTATAGGTATCCTAAACTTTGTACACGGCACATTAGTATCATCGCGATCTCAGTGCATAACATGAGTGCGGGACGGACTACCAAATAGCCATCCTAGAAATACGGCTCACGATCCTCATCGCACCCTAGTACGGGATGGACGGCTAGATCAAGCCTCCTAAAATCCGACTCAATGGCCTGTACATGTGGAATATCGACGCACTGCCTCATGTAGTACTGAACTGAGCTCATCAACGATATCTATCTCATATAAATCTTTGTACCTCTGGTGTGTCGACGCACTATCCCATATAGTACTGAGCTGTGCTCATCAACAACATTCAGCTCATGTATAAACCATGTATATTTGGTATGTCGACGCACTATCCCATATAGTACTGAGCTGTGCTCATCAACGACATCCAACATGTATATGAACTATATCTAATTCAAATATGGTCAAATCAAAATTCATCATAATTCTTTTGGGATTCTTAAATGTATAACATAACATATTCATTACTATATGTATAACATCAAGCATCTCAAAACTCCGCGAACACACCTCAAAACTGCGCAACATAGCTCCACAAAACGAGCAGGAAAAACAGACGTGACATCTGTTAGTAAAACAAGCATATATTTCTCTAGGAAAACTATGTTTGTAAATGGTTTTCTGTTTTGAAAACTAGATTCACACATCTTTCAAATAACATAAGTTTGGTTCAGTTTGGAGTTTATTTGTTATCCCAAATCTCCAGTTAAACATTATATATATGCATCTATTTTTCTGCAAGATATGTTATTAGTAAATATAACATATCTTTCTCTATACAAACTCTTTTTAAGAATGGTTTTCTGTTTTGAAACCTAGATTCACATATATTTCAAATGACAAAAGTTTGGTTCAGTTTGGAGTTCATTTGTTAGCCCAAATCTCTAGTTAAACATTATATATGTGTAGCCATTTTTCTACAGGACATGTTATTAGTAAAAAGATCATATCTTTCTCTATACAAATGATTTTTAAGATTAGTCTTCTGTTTTAGAAACTAGATACATATATCTTTCATTTGGAACTAGTTTGGTTAAATTTAGAGTTTATTTTCTATTTCGAAATCCCAGTTAAACATGATACAATTGCTGTAGTTTTCTGCAGAAAATATTTATTTAGTACATCTCTTAAATTTCTCATATATAAATGAAATTATGAAAAAGCCTAATGATCATGATCATGATACTATCATAAACAGCAAGAAAAAAATTACTAATCTAGCATTGGTTTATGTTTTAACATCAAAAATTTAAATTTTATCACATCATGTTAAGATTCAAGCATGAAAACACATATTCAACAACATATTAAACATCTAACTAGTTATTTAAATATAAGGAAGGGTTTTGGTGAAGATAATCTTGTCGTAGATGTCGTTCTAAGTCTCTGAAATAACCAACAACCAAAAAAAAGTGCAACCAAGCCATTTCCCCCTTGCTACACGTTGATGATCTCACCCTCGTGTCGATATTTGCTTCACAAAGCTCTCAAAATTCTCAAGTTTAGGGATAGGGATTCAGAGAGAGAAAGAGAGGCTGCTAGGGTTTGAAACTCTGATATAAGGATGTTAATTTTTGTGAAAACATATGTTTATATATATGCAAACCCGAAATAAACCCATTTGACCTGAACCAGGAATCCTAATATGACTAGGAAAATGACCTTCGGTATTTTGGCCATAACTTTCACGTCCGACCTCGGAATGAGGTGATCTAAGACTTGTTTGAAAGCTCTTGAAGATAAAAATTCTCTCCGCTAGTCATAAATTTCCAGATTTATACATCGAGCATGAATTGTGCATTTGCTCTTTTATATATACATATATACATTGAATTGATCTCAAAGCAATTCCTAGCATACTCAAACATCATAATTTGTTATTTATAAATATATAATATATTTATTATTATTTATCATAAAATATTCAAATTTTTAGGGTTTTATATTCTTCCCACCTTAAAAGAATTTCATCCTCGAAATTCAGAAATCATACTTAAGCAAATAATAATACTAGAAAAGCACGTAGAGGGTCTAATTTAACCTGCAAACATAAACATCTCAGAATATTTACTCTTGATAAGCATATAGGGATATTTATATTTAACAATCCAGGATGACTATATTCCCACTCAACCCTTAATCGAATGGATCTAGTACGTCGGGTGAAAAATCCAAAAAAGGAACCTCCCATATATATACCATGTGTTCCAAAAGATTAAGAATTAAACAAAAATATCCTCATTCAAGTGTTAAATCTAAATATAACCACACAAATAATCGCCCACATAAATCAATCCACTTCCTCAATAGGTGCAGGAAGTCGCGCGACATAACATATTTGCGCTCCCGAAAATCATCTTCGATGTCTACACTTAACCATCTAAAATGTAAATAGCCCCACTTAACACCTAACTAAATGGAATAAGTACATCGAGCAAAAAATCCAAACAAGGAACCCCTCATATATATACCATATGTTCCAAGTACTTAGGAGATAAGTGGTAATACTCTTATTTTAGTGTTAAGTATAAACATTGCCATACATGCAACCATAAGCCATAAACAAGTCATACAAAAATTTAATTTACTAGATCAATTAGGTGTGGGTAGTCACGATGTATACCCTCCTCGTGCTCCCAAGAACCTCCTCAACTCCTTTCCGGTTTCGCTGAATTGCCACAAAAGAAAAACATCTTGTTTCTAAATTTCTTGTCTTCCCTAGCAAGCATACAATACTTGGATTTCAATCGTAGTCAGATCATTTTAAAGCCAAATTTTCAGTGCGTTCATCATTCGATGCTGCTCTACATCATGAAAGTGCTTTCTAAGCATAGAAACATGAAATGCATTGTATATACTAGACAACGATGCTGGAAGATCTAGTCTATATGACACAGCTTCAATGCTCTCTAAAATCTGATACGGTCCAATGTATCTCGGTGTAAGCTTTTTCTGTCTCCCGAATTGCTAAACACCTTTCACATGCGATACCTTCAACCTAACTGAATCTCTAATCTGAAACTCCAAGGGTTTTCATCTCTTATTAGCATAGCTCTTTTGCCGACTCTAAACGGCTAGAATCCAATCTCTGGTCAACGTTACTTCCTCAGTAATCTGTCTCATAAGCTCTGGCCCAAGTATTAAACTCTTCTCCGGCTCTACCCAACATATAGGCGATTTGTAAGGCCTCCCGTACGATACTTCATACGGGGTCATACCGATTGTTACTTGATAATTATTGCTCTAAACGAACTCTATCAATAAAATATGATCCTCCCAGCTACCTTGAAAATCAAATAACACAAGCCCGCAACTTATTTTCCAACATCTAATTTACTCTTTCCATCTGACAATCCGTCTCAATTTGATACTGTCGTATCTGGAACTCCACGAAGTTAAATAGTCTCCTGAATAAATATCCTCCCTGAAATAAAATGTGTTGACTTTATCAGTCTATCAACTATCACCCCAAGCTGAATCATTCTCTTTCTTTGACTTTGACAACCCTACAATAAAGTCCATAGAAATATCCGCCCACTTCTACTCCGAAATGGGTAAAGACTGATGTGTTCCTGTCAGTCTCTGATGTTCCTCCTTTACTCACTGACAGGTAAGATACTTCGCTACATACTCTGAAATCTTTCTACACATATCACTCCATCCAAGAGTGTCTCTTTAGGTCCTTTTACATCTTAGGGGTCTCTGGATGCATTGTGTACCGAGTACGATGTGCTTCATCTAGCGACTCCCTCTTAAGCTCTGCATTAGCCGGCATAACCAACCTGTCCTTCATCTGTAGACTTCCATCTGCTCCAATGGTCCAATCAGTCTTAGGCTCTTTGTAAATTTCCTCCTTTTGGATCTAAATTCAATAGTTTTCTAACTGAGTTCTGACAACTCTGACACTCTAAGCTGGCTGCACTGACACAGCTCCCTACAATGCACTGGTTCTACCAATCTCATGTCTAAAATCACACTGGCTAAGGGTGAGAATATCTCAATATAACGAGCACCTCTAAGCCGAAACCCGATGTTGGCGTTTCTTACTCAAGTCATCTCCTACGACATTTTCCTTCCCTAGATGATATTGAATCACGGACTCGTAGTCCTTGATAAACTCAATTCACCTCCTTTGTCTCTGGTTGAGTTCCTTTTGAGAGAAAAGATACTTAAGACTCTGATGTCTATGAATAATTCAAACTGTACTTCATATAAGTAAAGTCTCCATGACTTTAGTGCAAATACCACTGCTGCTAATTCCAAGTCATAAGGAAATAGATCTGCTCATGTACTCTCAATTGCTACGAGACATATGTTACTACTCTCTGAGTCTGCATCAAAACGTCTCCTAACTCTGCCAATGATGTATTTGTGTAGACCACAAATGTCCTGTCGTTGCTCGGAATAGTTAAAATTGGCGTTGTAGATAATTTAGCCTTCAAGGTATCAAAGGCCTTCTGGTACTCCATGCACCAAATGAACTATACACCCTTCTTCGTAAGGCGTGTATGTGGTGTCGAAATCTTCGAGAAGTCCTAGATAAACTTCCAATAATAGCCGGCTAAACCCAAAAAGCTATGAATCTCTTTCTCTATCTTCGGTGGATTCCAAATCAAGAACTGCTAAAATGTTAGCTGGATCTATTGCTATGCCCTTTCTGCTGATGACGTGATCGAGAAATCTGATTTCTGAAAGTCAAAACTCATATTCGCTAAACTTGACATATAACTGATGCTCCTGTAGAGTCTGCAAAGCTAACCGGAGATGCTGATCGTGCTCTACCTCCGATCTCGAATAAATGAGGATGTCATCAATAAAAACTATCACGAACTGATCCAAGAAGGGACGGAAAACCCGGTTCATCAAATCCATGAATACAGCGAGTGCATTGGTCAACCCAAATGGTATGACAAGAAACTCAAAAGATTCATATTGAATCAGGAAAACACAGCTTTGGGAAAATCCCTCTCCCGAACTCGCAACTACAATAACCCAAAACAAAGATCGTCCTTCGAGAAACATGCACTTCGCGCAGCTGATCGAACAAGTCATAAATCCTAGGTAATGGGTACCTATTCCGGATAGTGACATTGTTCAACTCTTTATAATCAATACACAAACGCATACTAACGTCCTTCTTCTTTACGAAGAGAACTGGCACTCCCCATGGAGAATGACTCCGATGAATAAAATCCTGAGCTAACAACTCGTCTAACTGGGTCTGAAGCTCTCTCATCTCAGCTGATGCCATGCGATAGGGTGCGTGGGATATCGGGGCTGTGCCTGGCTGCAACTCAACATAGAACTCAACCTCTCACATAGGAGGTAATCCAGGTATGTCCTGAAAGACATCCTGATACTCTGAGACAACTCTAGTCTCCAATAAATCAATACCCTGATCCCATCGCATCACCTCCTCGATGTACGCCATAAATGACTCCGCAAAACGGTTGCCCTGGGAGGTTGCTACAATCATCTCGGACCCATCGGACGCTCGCAAATTGACTGTCTATGCAAAGCAGTCAATACTATCATGGTAGGAAGATAACCAATCCGCACCAAAAATTTGACATCGACAACACGATCAATTCGATGTCTAACTCAGACTCATCTAGTTTGATGACACATCTCCTACAGATGGAAGGGGCACCCCCCTAGAGGGGTAGGCACTAACAATGGAAAATCTAAGGAATGTCACAAGCTAACACCCATCAACAAAGGTACGAAGGATAAGAGATAAACGAATTTCATAAATCAAACTAGATCTGAACTGAAAATGAAATTACGAATAAAGCTCCGCTCGTACCCTGATCATGCGGTACAGCTAAATAGACTTTGCTGGATAATGCAAATCTCCTGGATAATGCAAATCTAACCTGCTGGCCCCTAAATCTTCGGATTAACAAGTAATACTTCTATTTCCTCACTACTGGCCGAAATTACGACTCCGAGATTGCCGACTGCGACCTTTATCATGCTAGATTCCTGCTGTGAACTGCTACAAGTCATTGCTATTTGTTCGACCTTGTTGTGATTGTAACATGTTTCTCTGAATCTCTACGCTACTCCGACGCTCTCTAATCACATTGTGCTCCTTTCTTATCTTGTCCTTGTTGCTGGGATAAAATCATTCTCCCGTTGTTAGGTTTCTCTAGATTTCCGTAATGGCTCTCTTGCCATTGTCTTGTCACTATTCTGGATTTTGATTTCTTCCTTCACTATGGGTATATCCCCCTGCTTCACTTAGACTAGCGCTAATTGTTTGATGAAGAAATGACCTAAATTATCCCAAATAGGTGATAATTGCTATCTCGTCAAAAATATGGATGTTGTTGCTATCCTCCAGCGATGGTCCTCAATGCTGAATATATATTTGACTTCTGCTTGGTTCCTAGCCGATGTTCAAGAAACTTTCATATACTCTTACCCTTATAGGTTGCAATTGAAACTGGTGTGCCTTAAAATTTTGGTGCTCATAATGTCTGATATTTTTCTTATCCTTTCAGAGTTAAATCTCCTGCTCTGCGGCTCTATCAATAATTGATTGTGGTAGTGGTGTACTTATTGATATATCATCTTTACTTCCATGACGGGTACAACCGGTGGTGGATCTCTTGAAAGTGGTGTTGCTGACGGAAACGGATACACTTCTTACTCCTCGATTGTTGTAAGATATTACTGCTAACGACGCCATGAAGTCGATTAAATACTGTGGAGCCTGTTGTGGCTCAGCTCTGCATGCCTAGCTCTCCAGGTACGAGTTTTACCTCGACCACATCCTCGTTTTGATATTTATAATATCAAAAGGAGAGCTTAATTTTCATAGTAAGTGTGATAGCAAAAATACATATATATATATAACGTATCACAATACGAATTCATACCACATAGTATTCACGCAAATACCTTCAATCAACATAAAATATTTGTCATAAAAAAATTTTAATTTTTTTGAGATATACGCATATATCGTCCTCACTCATACTAGCAAATCCTTACGGACTCTATACATGAATCCTAAGAAACTCTATCCTAGCTCCACGACTCGACACATGATGATCCTAATGATACTGGAACTAGAGCTCTGATACCAACTGTGACGCCCCTATTTTCACTCATGGCTGCAGTCCAAGTTGAACCCAGAGATGTCAAACCTACCATGCACCCACACTGTGCAACAACAAGTTTTACTAATCACAGTAATATCCTCTAGTTGGATCAAATAAAAGCGTAGGTACAAAACAGGCAAAGAAGTAGAACGACAATAAAAGATATGATAAAGAGGATGATATCTCATAAATAAAGGTCATGTTTCAACTGAAAATAAACTGAAATACATTTCGAGTCTGCAATAACATACGATGTCTCAACATGAACCAAAACGGAAAGTCGAGCTAAGGCTCATTTCCTTTACAAAATGGAAATAAACTCTAAGTCTGAATAAAATTTAAAACTATAGTGGAGCCTCTAATAAATCTCTCGGGACGGCGACTATGCAAGAACTCTGTTATCCTGCGGCTCTCCGGAACTCCGAGCTACCTGAAAGGGTATTTTTAAAAGAAAAAGAAACAACAATAAGAGCGTCAGAGCGCTACAGCAAGATTACCTCCATCCGCCTCCAGGGAAAGGGCTACTAGGTGGAGTGAAGACTCTATCTATTAAGCATAGTCTACCTAGATTTATTTTTCCCATATCTAAGTAGGATTAACATTTAGAAACCTACAACACGAGACGTAGTACGTCGAACGAAATAATCCAAACAAGGAAACCCTCATGTATATACCATAAGTCTCAAATTGTAGATATCTAAACATTAATACCGAACTAAGAAAAGACAATCTAATGAAACCAATAATTAGAAATCCATAACACGAGACTGGTACGTCGAGCGAAATAATCCAAACAAGGAAACCCTCATGTATATACCATAAGTCTCAAATTGTGAATCTCTAATCATTGATCCTAACTAAGAAATTAAAAAAAATAGTAAAAGAAACAAGATATCAACACATCGTATTTATAATATCTTCCACAATCACTGGAAAGATAGAATAAAATACCAACACATAATTTTGTATACTTTCAAAAGTAACGTATCTTAGTTATATAGTTCAGTGATAGGTCATATTTATAATCGGCATCTATCATACTTAGGCTATCAAGTAATTATTTCAGTGCGACGGAATACCCTATAGGTATCCTGAACTGTGTACACGGCTCATTAGTCCCATCACGATCTCAGTGCATAACAAGAGTACGGGACGGACTACCAAATAGGCATCCTAGAAATATGGCTCACGAGCCTTATCGCATCCTAGTACGGGACGGACGGCTAGATCAAGCCATCTAAAATCTGACTCAATGGCCTGTACATGTGGAATATCGACACACTACCTCATGTAGTACTGAACTGAGCTCATCAACGATATCCACCTCATAAATATCTTTATACCTCTGGTGTGTCGACGCACTATCCCATATAATACTAAGCTATGCTCATCAACAACATTCAGCTCATGTATAAACCATGTATATTTGGTATGTCGACGCACTATCCCATATAGCACTGAGCTGTGCTCATCAACGACATCCAACATGTATATGAACTATATCTAATTCAAATATGATCGAATCAAAATTCATCATAATCCTCTTGGGATTCTTAAATGTATAAACATATTCATGACTATACGTATAACATCAAGCGGCTCAAAACTCCGCGAACACACCTCAAAACGGTGCAACACAACTCCACAAAACGAGCAGGAAAAATAGACATAACATCTGTTAGTAAAACAAGCATATCTTTCTCTAGAAAAACTATTTTTGTAAATAGTTTTCTGTTTTAAAAACTAGATTCACACATCTTTCAAATGACATAAGTTTGGTTTAGTTTGGAGTTCATTTGTTATCCCAAATCTCTAGTTAAACATTATATATGTGCATCCATTTTTCTGCAGGATATGTTGTTAGTAAATATAACATATCTTTCTCTATACAAACTCATTTTAAGAATGGTTTTCGGTTTTGAAACCTAGATTCACACATAATTCAAATTACAAAAGTTTGGTTCAGTTTAGAGTTCATTTTTATCCCAAATCTCTAGTTAAACATTATATATGTGCAGCCGTTTTTCTACAGGACATGTTGTTAGTAAAAAGATCATATCTTTCTCTATACAAATGATTTTTAAGATTAGTCTTCTGTTTTAGAAACTAGATACATATATCTTTCATTTGAAACTATTTTGGTTAAATTTGATGATTAGTTTCTATTTTGAAATCTTAATTAAACATGATACAACTGCTGCAGTTTTCTGCAGAAAATATTTATTTAGTACATCTCTTAAATTTCGCATATATAAATGAAATTATGAAAAATCCTAATGATCATGATCATGATACTATCATAAATAGTAAGAAAAAAATTACTAATCTAGCATTGGTTTAATTTAAATTTTATCACATCATGTTAAGATTCAAGCATGAAAACACATATTCAACATCATATTAAACAACTAACTAGTTATTTAACTATGGGGAAGGGTTTGGGTGAAGATAATTTTGCCTTAAACATCATTCTAATCCTTTAAAATAACCAACAACCAAAAAAAGTACAACCAAGCCGGTTTCCCCTTGCTACACGTTGATGATCTCGCCCTCGTGTTGATATTTGCTTCACAAATCTCTCAAAATTCTCAACTTTAGGGTTAGGGATTCAGAGAGAGGAAGAGGGGCTACTAGGGTTTGAAACTCTAATGTAAGGATGTTAATTTTTGTGAAAACACATGTTTATATATATGCAAACCCGAAATAAACCCGTTTGACCCGAACCAGGAATCCTAATCTGACTAGAAAAATAACTTTCGGTATTTTGGGCATAACTTTCATGTCCGACCTCGGAAGGAGGTGATCTAAGATTTGTTGGAAATTTCTTGAAGATACCTACAACTTTTGTCTTTTAAGTATTTCCAAATTCCAACTACATCTATAAGAAAAATACAAAATCTCTCCGCTGGTCATAAATTTCTAGATTTATACAACAAGCATGAATTGTGCATTTGCTCTTATATATACATATACATTGAATTGATCTCAAACCAATTCCTAGAATACTCAAACATCATAATATGTTATTTATAAATATATAATATATTTATTATTATTTATCACAAAATATTTAAATTTTTGGGGTTTTACAGTGGGCAAGCAGAGCCCGAGTCACAGCAGGCTCCATAGTATCTGATCGACTTTATGGCACCGTTTGCATTAAGATTTTGTAGCACTCAAGGAGTGAGAGGCGTATCCATTTTCACCAATAGTATCACTTTATGGAGTTCCATCACCAATTGTACCAGTCATGCCTAATGAAGAGGTAATACCAATGATTTCATCATCACCACAACCAGCTGTTGATAGTACCGCAAAGCACAAGGCTTGGCTCTGAAAGAATAGGAAGGTTATGAGACACTGAGAACACCATAGTGCAGGGCACACTAGATTCATGTATAACTTATAAATAAAAAGGAATATGTAAAAATTTCTTAACGTCGACTCAGTACCAAACCAGAGGTTAAATATTTAGCATAGAGGACATCACTGGGGAATAGCAGCAAAGGATAGCTACGATTTTAAATTTTCGCTGGGATAGCGTATATCACTTATTTGGGAAAATTTTGTTTATTTCTACGACAAGCAGTTAGAGCTAGTTTGATTAAAGTAGTGAAATATGCCTATAGTTAATTATGAAATCAAGACCAGCATGATGACAATAATAAGGGCAAGAGGCCTATTGTGGGATCTAGAGGACCCCAATAGTGGGATAAGAATTTTACCATCATCAACAAAGACATTATAAGATGATAGCACAACATGATTTAATAGCGTCGTAGCAGCGCATGATTCGGGACACATGATACAATTGTAACAAGATCAGATATAGATAGAAGAATTGTCATAGTACACTAGCAAGAGACCAGCATGACAGAGGTCAGGGTCAATAGTCTTAGGGTCGTGGTTACGGCCAGCATCGGAGCATAGATGTACTACCGATTATCCCGAGGATTTAGGGGCTAATAGGCCAGAATTACACTATTCAGAATATTCATCAGGATCAGATGGACCCATACGTTCCACCACCGATAGCACAACAGTCGCTAGCCACCGACATGGTTTATGCAGTCATACCGCATGAGCATAGTGCGAGCGGAGTTTTCGTAGTAAATTCTTATCCAGCTCGAATCTTGTTTGATTCAGGAACTTCGTAATCTTTCATCTTTCATGCCTTCATGTATAGGCTTCAGTTAGTTACACATCCCTTAGACGTTCTGTTATCAGATTCTACTCTTCTAGGGGTGGTGTCCCTATTAGAGAGTATATGCAGGAGATGTATCATCAGTATAGATGAGTTTGAGTTCATATTTGACCTAGTCGTTTTGAGGATGTCAGATTTTGACGTCATTCTTGGTAAGAAATGATTATAATCCTACAATATTAGTATTTACTATTTTGCTAAAATAGTATGCTTGTGAGCATTCGTTGGGATTGTATAGATAGTAGCAACCTCATAGGGTAACCAGAATGTGGAGCCATTTCTAGTATACGTCAAGAAGGTGATGATACGGGATCTGGGTGTAGTTTTGAGCGAGACCAGAGTCATCTCAGAGTATCAGGATGTCTTTTAGGACATACCTACGTTTTCTCCAGTGAGAGAGGTTGTTTTCCTACATCGAGTTGCAGCGGCACCGTACCGATATTCCGAGCATCCTATCATATCATATTGCACCTGCTGAGATGAGGGAGCTACAGACTCAGCTAGATGAGTTGTTAACTCAGGGTTTTATTGTCAGGAGTTATTTTCATGGGAATATCGGTCCTCTTCGTGGGGAAGAAGGACTATAGCATGCGATTGTGTATCGATTATCATGAGTTGAGAAAGTCACTATCCGGATCAGGTATCTATTAGCGAGGATTTATGACTTATTCCACCAACTGCGGGGAGCGCAGCATTTCTCGAAGATTGATCTTCATTCTAGTTATTTTCAATTACGAGTGCGGTAAATGGATATTTCCAAAACCGTATTTTCTAACTCAATATGGGTCTTTTGAGTTCTTGTCATGTCATTTGGGCTGACCAATACACCCGTAGTATTCATGGATTTGATGAACCAAGTTTTCCATCCATGTTAGGACCAGTTCATAGTCGTTTTATTAACGACATCCTTATCTTTTCGATATCAGAGGCAGAACACGAGCAGCATCCTCTATTGGCATTGCGGGCATAGCGGACAGTCGAGATTAGAAGCATCAGTGATATGCTGAGTTTAGCAAATACGAGTTTTGGCTATAAGAGATCAGATTTTTAGGCCACATCATCAATAGGGGGTATATCAGTGGATCTAGCCATTGTTGAGGCTGTACTTGATTGGAAGCCACTAAGAACCATTACAA
The DNA here is from genome assembly GCA_022839385.1 of Asparagus kiusianus. Taxonomy (NCBI): domain Eukaryota; kingdom Viridiplantae; phylum Streptophyta; class Magnoliopsida; order Asparagales; family Asparagaceae; genus Asparagus; species Asparagus kiusianus. The sequence continues at coordinate 373,447 of BQKN01063620.1, forward strand.
AGATGCGGAGTTTTGGTAGGGCATGAGAGAATGTTTATTTGGGACTTTTTGAAGATTATGATACCACTTACACAACTTACGAAGAAGGGTGTATAGTTTTCTTTGGGCACTGGGTGCCAGGGAGCCTTTGAGACTATTAAGGCTAGATAGACTACAATAACAATTTTGACTTTTCTAAGCAGTGATACAACATTTGTCATTTATGAGGATACGTTATTAGTAGGACTACAAGGTATTTTGATGCAGACCCGGAGAGTATGACTTATTTCACGACAGTTGGGGCACATCATAACGGATATACAGTGCATCCAGACACAAGAAAAATGTACAAAGGTGTGAAAAGATTTATTGATATTTATGATTTATTGATTTTTTCTATATGGTCATATTTATATTTAACGCTAGAATAGGGGTATTAACACTTAGCTCCTAATCATTCGGAATACATGGTATATATATGGGGGTTCCTTATTTGGATTTTTCGCCTAACGTACTAGTTCTGTTTAGTTAGGGGATAAGTGCGAGTATTTGTATTTTAGATTGTTAAGCATAAATATTGCTAGTGATTCATATCTAAGGATTAATGGTACCAGATGTGTACGGGAGGCTTTCCTTGTCTGGACTATCCCCACTTAGTGCTTTTCTTATATTATTAATTCCTAAGATATGATTGCGGAATTTTGGGGACGAAATTATTTTAAGGGGGGAAGAATGTAAAACCCGTAAATTTGAATATTTTATGATAGATAATGATAAATATGTAATATAATGAAAAAAATATTTTGATGTTTGAGTATGATAATAATTGATTTGAGATCAATTCAATATATATTTGTGAAAATATGAGTACAAATGCACAAAACATGCACAAAGACCAAAAGAGTAAAAATCTGGGAATAATGACCAGTTATGAGTTTCTATATTTTACATACAGATGCAGTAAGAATCTGAAAAAGTATAAAAAACTAAAGTTATAGATCTCTTTAACAGTTTTCTAATAAATCTTAGATCACCTTATTTTGATGTCGGATGAGAAAGTTACAGCTAAAATACAGAAGGTTGTTTTTCTAGTCAAATTAAGTTTCCTGGTTCGGGTCAAACAGGTTTGTTTCGGGTTTGACTCTATAAATACCTATGTTTTTTATGAAAATTTCTTTCTTTTATCATATCTATGAATACTAGCAGCTACCCTCTCCCCTTAAAAACCCTAGATCTTTTTCATATGAGTTTGAAGAGCTTTGTGAAGCAAAACACCGACACGAGGGCGAGATCATCGACGTGTGGCGAGGGAGAACGGATTTTTTATGCTTGTGGATTGCTTGTTTTTTGTTTCAAAGGCTTGCACATAATATTAAGGCAAGATCACTTACATCCAAACCCATCCCCATAGTTAAATAACTAGTTTAGAAGTTTAAATTGTGTTTACATGCTTAGATCATAATATAATGTGAAAAAGAAAAGATTTTTGTTATTAGATATTAAACAAATGTTAGATCTACATATTTTTCTTGTTTTTTATAATAGAAACATGATCATGATCATTAGGGTTCTTTAAAATTTCATTTTTTAACTTGTTAATCATGATCTAATCATGTTTAAAACCTAATTTGACATTTAATTAAGTTTACATGTGGATTAAAGATAAGAAAACCATAGGTTTGCGATACATAAGTGTTAAAAATATGATTTAATGAATGTATACTTTTTCTAAGTTATTTAGCACACATGCTTATGTTTAATATGTTAAAAGTTCATGTTTTAGATTGAAAATTTTGGTTAATTAGGTTGAAAAACCCTAATTAGATTAACACAAGAGTTTGATTTATGTTCAAGATAATTTTAGTAAGTGATTATCAAAATTTAAGTGTTGTTATATATTTTATATATGTTTCAGTATGTTTTAAACATGATTAAAGATTTAAATATGATTTCTTGTGCAAATAATCATGCTTGTTATATTCTGTAGAAAAATTGCTATAATATATATTGTTTAACTAGAAATTTGAAATAACAAATGAAATCTAAATTGAACCAATATAACGCCAATTGAAAGATATGTGAATCTAGATTTCAAAATGGAAAACCATTCCTAAAGATAATTTTCCTAGAGAAAGATATGCTTAATTTACTGATGATACATTCTGTAGAAAAATTGTTGCACATATATAACGTTTAACTGGAAATTAGAGATATCATATGAACTCCAAACTGAACCAAACTATTGACAAATAATAGCTATGTGAATCTAGTTTCCAAAATGAAAAACTATTCTTAAAAAGAGTTTGTCTATAGAAAGATATGCTTAATATATAACGTGAAAGTTTCTTGAGTTTCGCTCTTGTTTGTTATTTTTAAGAGAGTTTCTCGATCTTGTACTAATATATTACAATGATTAAGAGTTGTGTAGTATCTGAGATGATGGTGAACATCAGTTATAGACACGCACACCGAAATATGTGCACATACACTTAGTTTATGTTGTGTTAACACACATTGTTATGATTTCTGATATACGTTGAGTTGATGAAAGTATAATAACATATAATAAAGTATTGTTCATCAATTATGGATACTCGGTGTGGATGTTTCCCCGCAATGACACCGCGGCTCTACCAATACTCGAAGATAATCGGGGTTTTTTCGGATTTGGCTGATTCGTCTATGCTCCACTGTACGATCATCTAGATGCATTATCAGAAAATAAGGAGATAAAACCTATTTGTCGTAGAACGATTGAGTAAGAGTATTACAATAGTATCATTATTTTATATATCTACAATAGGGAGATAAAACCTATTACCGCAAAATGATTATTTGAGAATATTACAATAGTATCGTTATTTTATGTATCCGAAGTAAGAAGATAAAACCTATTTTCGCAGGACGATTCAGTAAGAGTATTACAAAAGTATCATCATTTTATGTATCCGGAATAGGACGATAAAACTTACTGTCGCAGAATGATTGAGTAAAAATATTACAAGAGTATCGCTATTACACAAGGAGATGCACACATATATAGTATCAGTTATAGTTACTCTCATGTTAGACTACCCATGAGTAAGGTACATTTCTTTGATTTGTGGCGTACATGATATGGCCTATGATGATTTTTAAGTTGAACGATATTCTCTTATATTTGTGTCAACTTACTTGAGAAGTAGTTCAAGATTGTAACATTGATTCTATATAGTTGAGGCTTGGAGTATTTTTTTAATGGTTATTTTCATTCATAGAGTTAGAATTGGTATATAGGGATCTACAATTTGAGACATATGGTATATATATGAGGGTTTCCTTATTTGGATTATTTCTCTCAACGTACTATGTCTCATCTTGTAGGTGTCTAAATATTAACTTTATTAGATACGGAAAAAATGATATAGGTAGACTATGCTTAATAGATAGTCTTCACTTCATCTAGCAGCCCCTCCCCTGGGGACGGATGGAGATGATTTTGCTGTAGTGCTATAATGCTCTTGTTGTTTTTCTATTTGTTTAAATTGTATCTTTCAGGCAGATCAGAGTTTCGGAGAGCCGTAGGATGACGGAGTTCGAGCATAGTCGTCATCGCACAGTTTTAGCAGTTGAAGCTCCACTATATAGTTATGTTCATTGTTCAGACTTTAGAGACATATTCATTTTATAGAGACTGAGTGCCTTAGTGAGATTTTATTTGACTCATTGTGTTGAGATGTATTTCAGACTCAGAGATATTTTTATTAAATTTTAGGTTGGCTCGTTTGTTGATATACTTCTTCTGTGCATATCTGATTTTATACTACTTCTATTATTTGTCTGTTTTGTACCTTCACCTATTTGTTGTTTCTACTAGAGAGATAGTGACTGTGATGGTGAAACATGTCGTAGCATGATGTTTGGTGCTTGGTAAGTTTGACAATCCGGGTTTTACCTTGGACTGAGCCTTGTGTGAACCCTGGGGCATCACACAAGGTGTGTTTGATTCAACATCCTCCTCTAGCATCACCTCTTTTCCATCATGTAGGTCCTCTTGAGTTTAATGCAAAGCTTTATAAACCATCCGCACTATCCGCTCATATAGCGATTCATGTACTCCTGGATCTGGACCTGTGACCTCATTTACAATGGCCACAATATCATCAATAGATTTTATTTACAATTAAGTTAAAAATAAACATATATAAGCAATTTATAGGAATACGAAAAAAGGTGGACTTGATTTGATATTTGATTGGTAGTAAATAATTTACAAGTTCTCTCTTTTATAAACACCTGGGCACATATCTCTTTGTAAATATCCATCAGAGTCATGGTCGTCTTTATTATCCATCTTCTATTGATCTCTCGATACTAAGTAATTTAATCTATCTCCTGAAGAGGAGGATCAATCTATTCCATGATACTCTAATTCCAAGCAACACATCTATATATGTACTTCTAATGCACTCTTGCTCAATCTATTTGATGTACTCCTTTCTTAGCCTTTCTATATATTCTTTCAATTACGTGCGAAGCATGTTGTGCCAGACCAAACTGCCTGAGCATGCAAGATGGCACATGCATATCCATAATCTCAAAGCATATAAGGGCAACTCTAGATCTGTGATAGAGGATCCATCTCATCGTTGCATGGCTCTCATGAGAACTACAAAACATAACGCATATTAGTATCTCGTTGAAAAAAGGTATAATGTAAAGATTGAATTTTCTTAAAGTAAACTAGTATAACTCTAAATTGTTAAGTTTTAAATTACTTTAAATTGTGAAGATATTTTTTAGAATTCTAAAAATTTGTAACACCATAGGGGTAGAACGCCAAAAGTATTGACCAAACAACTAGGTTTCTTTAAATATAGTAATAGATTCAATATCTGATAAATCTTCATGCGATCTAGATCATTTCTATAAAAATATAATTGTCTTACTAGGTTTCATCATAGAATTTCTATAAGTTCTATTTGTATAGTTTTAAGTTATGTTTAGCATCTAATACATCAACTATAGTTATATTTGCTAGATTCTAAAATGCTCACCTACACACAAGTGGAATCTGTCCACCTAAAGCTCGAGTCTCACGTAATCTCTACTTCAGAACGAACCTCTCACATGACCAAACTTGCAATAAAGTTAGACAATCATTGAGCTCTTTATTTTAGTTGAAAGTCTTCTTGGACATTTCGCTATATAGATATGTTAAAACAACACCACCCCTTGCTAATGTGCTGCAAGTGTCAAATCCTCAAGGAGTGGTAACCACTTATCATATTTAAAGAAAAACATTACAACATATTCAAATAGCCAATATAATTACATATACATTAAAATTATAAATTCACACACCTCAAATGCACTTTATCTTTACGACAATCATGAAATAGAAGTGTCCCGATCATGTACAGAATATATGCACATCTATGTTGTGTGTCATGCATGTCCTTTGATCATCAGCTAGTAATGGGTGTGAGAAAGTGTCTTTCAATCACTTCAATCTAATATTCCCTCCAGGCAATAAGTGTGGAGCTACACCTAACAATTCCTCGTAAGCTCGGCACATGCATGTCTATCTATGTCAGTAACACATAGACTATCAATGTAGGGACTGAGAATGACTAATACGTCTTGGTGAGTAATGGTTGACTCTCCAAGATGTAGATGAAAAGTTCTAGCATCCGATCTCCACCTATCCATCAAAGCAGTGAGAAGTGGCCAATCTAGTCTTATCAACAATAGCTACGAGCATGCCAAAAAATGGCTCATGCAACTACAGTAATAATACAATCATGACTAGATATGGGCCTCTCTGTACAACAAATAATATAGTATTAGATTAAAATAAATAATAATGAAAACAATAAGAATATGTTTTAATTAAATAAATTGGTTACCTTCAAAAATGATATAGAATCAGAACGATGACCAGACTGATCATTGAGTACCTCAATGCTATCCGACCCAAGACGCATTGTGTGCATACATACACATTCAATTTTAAAAAACATATTAGTACTTGTTGAATTAGTAAAATAATATCTACTAAATTAGAATAACAACTTGCATTAAATGTAGAAAAGTTAGTTGATTACTAGTTAATTGCTATCTACTGGTTCTGGATGGAAACAAGACTTATTATGACCTAATTGTTTGCAATGACTACACATAATTTGTTTCACCACTCCTTGCATGTCTTGATCCATAGTATGTCTAATGTGCATAGATCGGGGTCGTTTACTGATCTCTTGTCTTGAGATGGTAATAAACGTGCTCCATCATACCAGCTAATGTCGACTATAATTAGGAAGAGAACTCTTCTTATATGTCTCTCGATGGTGGTTCAATGAATACCAATGCAAGCAATACCGATCATATAGAAGTCTAGCTCCCTTAATTTGATTGGAACTAGCCTCCAGAACATGTGCAGATGAAAATTTTTACAATTGTCATATGTTGCATGTGCAAGTGCACTCTTGGTCATAGACTTTAACAATGTAAGTATTGTCATAAGCTTTGAACTCATACTCATTATCATTAAATTTAGTAATTCTATATGATCTTACTGCCATAATCCTTTTTTGTAGAATGATCTCTTTTTATTGTGTATAACATCCAGTTTGCACCATTATCTCGTCATTTGTTAAAGTATGCGTTCAGTATGTAAAATATCCTTGCAACTAAGCCTTGAATTGGCATAGTCTGCACTCCCTTAAGTACGCCAATAAAACTCTAGGAGCAATAAGTTGTAATCATATAGTAATGCACTGCACCATCTTTACTTAACAGCAATCAATCTACTTATTGCGGCTTCAAGTTTTGTTCAATCCAATTATGTTCATCTACTGACAATGACTTAATTTTCTCCCCATAGTGCTCATACACCAATATGTCTGCTGCACACCTGGATTGCCACAACATTTTTTGTAAATTAACATCATCGTGTTTTTTCTTAAAATTATCTCTTATGCACCTCAAGCAATATCGATGATGATGTGGTGCTCCAAAACCCTCCTGCAATGCCTATGGATTTCTTTTCATCCAGTTGGATATAAAGTAATCATTTTTGACATTTGGATACTAGGAATTCACCTATATAAACATTGAAAGAACCACTCGTAGCTCGATGTGTCATCTACCTTAACAATTGCAAAGGACAAAGAAAATAACTCAACCCCGACCATGATAAGAAGCACTCATTTTTACTTATCATATAGATGCTCACCATCAATGCTCACAAGTGGATGATAAAAATTGAACCCCTTGATATCAAAACCAAATGCCCAAAATACTCGTGTCAACCTCTCCGTCTCTAATGTAATCTCTGAGGATAATATTTCATATTTGATAACAGATTTTTTTCTCTTAATTGCTTCAAGATATTGTTGATGTAATCAGTAAGATTTCTTCCAATCTCTAAAGATTTCAGTCAATACCTTGCTCAGTGTATCAAATGCATTCTATGTAAATATGAGTATTTTCCTCATATCATATACCCTCATAATCATCTAGCCTAGAGTCAGATCAAGTTCTCTCCTGACTTCAGGCTTAATTAGAGTACATATATAAGAGAAAATTGCTGCCACATAATTGACATTGACAGTCAAATTACAAAATGTATGAAATTTACAACAAATTTAGCATATGAGGCATTTATCCAATACTCGTTTTAAAACTCTTCAAGCATTGGTACTTTAGGCTACACACAGTCGTTGTTTACACAAAATTCATCAATCTAATGGGTGTCCTCATTGATGCCTCCATTAGCACACTACATGTTATCAAGTCGCTCATCTCTTCAATGTCTTGAAAGTAATCACTTGCTTCCTTTTCTACAATCAATCCGGTCAGTGAATGACTTGTAATATGACCCAAAGTGTTGTTGAACATAATACTTGACGTCACACCAAGGAAAGGACCACTTAAATGTTATAGTTGAGTCTATGTCACTTCACTCAAGTCATTTTCTAAGTCCATATCACTTCTAGATGACATGAATTTACTTGAGTTATTTTCTAAGTCAAGCGTGTGGGAGAACTCTCCCAAAAGTTTTAAAACTTAGGCAACACTTGAAATCAGAAACTTTTCAACGAACAACTCCATTGGGTTTATATTTCAGAGAGTTGTTTTATGTCAATCAATTCTTGATCACTAGTGACCTCTATAGTGATTGTTTTTCTCGCTTATCAAATAGTTGCAAAACACATGAGTTGCATATTCTCCATGATTAATTCTAGTAACCCACTATATTTTTTTCATCATTCCATTGAGATTGCATGATTTAGATAACATGAACATTTTTATCAAAATCTCCTTTGTATATGGGCATACTGTTCAATCCAACACTTAATCTTCTATTGATGAAGCAAATAATGAGTATCATGTTGGCATCGAAACTAAAAGATTAAGATTCCATCATTTGTAATTATCTATCACACTTAATATTTTGAAACTTTAAAAATCTATATCACATTTTCTATAATAAATATATAGTTAAACTAAAATTGAAGAATCCTATATTAAATTTTATATATAATATTTCTAGTTAAACTGTAATTGACAAAACGTGATATAGAAAATTTCTAATTAAATCCAAATTGTGAACAAACAACATTATTCAATAAAATTGAGATTAAATTCTTTAAAATTAACCACAATTTTCATAAGTCAATTGAAATTAAAAAACTACACATAATGAGAAAATTTTTGAAAGTACCCTAGAGGGGGATGAACAGGGTATTTGTTAATTTAATCCGATTTCGATGCTAATTGAAAACTTATTAACAATCTATAATAACAAGTATGATATTCAACAAGATATGAGCAATGATATGTAATTAAACGAGAGCAAAATAAACATGGAAACAAGATACAAATGAGATAGTGTGCAAATGATAACCGCAAATAAACAATGTGATTACGGAGTTCGGTCACTCTCGACCTACGTCTCCGCTCCTTACTCTCGAAGAGAATCTCCACTATCTCAAAAGATAACTATATAATTGGTTTTCAATACTCACCGATAAACGTTAAACTCACACAATTGCAATCATACAATACACCCTCGAAGTGTTGGCCTAGCCCGTGTCACCTTCCTTAAGTGCATGGATTAACCACCTCTCACTAGGCTTTACTACCAATGTCACTCCTCTTGGAATTAACACCGTCTCTTACTAACCACTCCTCTCGGTGTCCTTGTGTATTACAATGTGATCTCATGATAATTAAGCACAAATACAAAGTTTTTGTTCTCTAACAAGATGAGAAATCAATTAATCTCACTCTCAATAGGTGGTGTGTATGATCAAAGAGCAATAATAAAACTAAACTCAATTTAAAATCTAGCTTAATGAAAAGATAATCAACAACAAATATATATAAAGCTAGAAATAGAGTTTAGCAAAACTTTTATAAAAATTAAGAGTGAAAGAGATTGAGATTGAAGCCCAAACACGAAAGAAATGATCTCCTCCTCTTGTGAAAACCTCTTCACATAAACACACTTGAGAAACTCTTAAACAAACTTGCCCAAAACTTGATTTTCATTTTTCTTCATAACTACCAGAAGTTTGAGGGTAAGGGGTATATATAGGTTCACAGAACAAAACCCAAAAACCAAGAAAATCCAAGGAAAAAGACAAAATCCCAAAAAATTAGCAAAGCTGGAAAACTAGTCGTTACAGTGCCATCAGTCGACTAACGATACTGTTCAGTCGACTAATGAGCTAACAGTTAGAGGTCGTTCATCCTTCATCGGTCGACTGATGAAATCATCAGTCGACTGATGACCTGCTTCGGTTGACTAATGGTTCATTAGTCGACTGAGGAGAGACATTTGCTTATTACAGTCACTTTCATCAATCGACTGATGACCTTTGTCAGTCGACTGATAACGTGCACAGGGGTTTTTCTGAACAGTGAAAATGAACTTTGAATTCCTTTTAAAAATAGCAAATAAATTCCAAAAATATAAAATTTGGGAAAATGTTTGCAAACATGAAAATAAACATGTTACAAAAAATTTCAAATATTATTTTTCGTTTGTGAAAACTCATCATTTCGTAAAAACTCAAAAATACATGTTCATTTAAACACTTCATTTTGACAAAATAACTCAAACAGAGTTTTGAAATCTTTTGATTGGATTTATAGACTTAGAAAAGGATGTAAACTAGTATTATTAAGTCCATAAATTAAGAACACATTATTTTCCCAAAAATGTGCATATTTCGATAAAAATTGATGTGTGTGTGTATAGAATTTGAGCTTGAAGTATTTACACACAAAATATAACACCTAAACTAATATACCCAAGTTAATTGCATATGAAGGTTGATCTTAAATCTTTGACTTGATTTGTTAGCTTCATTTGAGATATCGTCATTACAAAACTTTTCAACCTAGATACATGTTAAACAAAAAATACTAAAAAAATACACAGTTATAAATTATTTGTTAATCATCAAAACTAGATTAGATAGTAGGTTCATAAACATGAGTCCTAACAATCTCCCCATTTTTTATGATGACAAACAATTTTCTCAATAGATATAAAATGAATAAAAAATGCACAAGATACAAAACAATATACTCACAAATTGATAGTTTCTCCCCCTTTATCAACATCAAAATAGGGAAAACACATAATATAAGAGAGCGAATGCTCCCCCTATCTATATGCATAGGTTAGTATAATCATAAAAGAGATTACTCCCCTTATCAAAATGCCAAATAAGATGTATGCAATGATGATTTAGGCAAAATATTTGCAATAAGCTTAAAACACATGTTTCTCCTAAGCTTCTCATAATGCCAACCTTGAGCTTCAGCTCCAATTTCTTCTTGCCTCCGCTTAAAATCAGTCAGGCGCTCAAACACTCTCCTCTAAACTGTTTAAATGGCGAGCTATAGGGTTTGTAATATGAGAGGTGGATGCATGAGGTAAACGATCTTGAGCCCTAGAACTGGATGGAGGAGGTGATGGATCCTTAGAGCTAAAGGTCTAAGAGCTAGAGGACTCAGACGATGAGCTATCAGCTGGAGGATGGTCTAGGGAATATTGAGTGGCAGGGTTACCCATCCTATTAAGAGCGGAGGAGTTAAAGAAGTCGGTGATTTTAACAGGGGTCTCATCAGATATGTTTACTTTGAAATAAGTAAAAATTTTGGTTAAAATGGCTCTGAAGGGAAGGAATTTTATGTGAGTTTCAGCTATGATATCAAAAATAACTTTATCCCCTTGACAACCAATGATAGCATAAATGGCTCTAGTTAAATCTTGTGAATAATGATCATAATGATCATAACCCCCTGTTTTGGGAATTATGTTATAACTAATGATACGATCAATGATTTTTGCAAGATAAGAAACTGATCTAGGTTTAAGTGGAAAATGTGTGTCGGGAGAAGCATCAAAGAATCCACATTTGGATTGTCGAAAGAAACATCATTTACTAAAGTATCCCCAACTAGAATGTTAAGAATCTCAGCTAATTGATTTATAGAAAAAAGAATATGACGATTCTTGACAACAAATAAAATGAATGAGGTGTTAGGATCAGTTGAATCAACTTGTGAATTTGTATAAAATAGTCATACGAGATGTGGTTAATGTAGATGACGACTAGTATGATCAAGCAAATTATATAATCTAGCATCATTAAAGTAAGTACTCAACTGGAAATGATCAAAATCATCAAATTTTACAAATCTCCTGGGAAATAGTTTGATTTGACACAGAGCACGATATTTTCCTATTAATGAAGGATTCCTAAGATATCGTTCATAATATTCAAATTCGGCTGCGGGACTAGGAACAGGAGCAGGCACGGGTGCGTCTCTACTAGTTTTAGCCTTTTTTGAATAAGATTGGAACATGATCAAGTAAAAATGATGATCTCAAACAATTCTAAGATAGAAAGCAACCCTAATGAAACAGCTCTAGATTAACAAGTCCTAGATTGACAAACCCTAGAAATTGATAAACTAAAATTCAAAGAGTTAGGGAATAATACAAAGCAACCGAAGACGACAAGAGACACAAGAGATCGACAAGGACTCGGCAAGCAGCAAGGGAGTTCGGTCAACTGGAAGGATCAAAAGCAAAGGCTTAGGGTTGGAGTCGACTGAAAAACTAGGAATGAGATGATTTTGGGGATTTTTGTCTAGGGTTTTACATATAGAAAGAAATAACTGCCATGATTAGGTTAAACAAAAGATAGAAGGCTAGGATCAAAGGCTAGGAATGAATCGGGTCTCAAAACGAATCACAAATCAAAGACAAAATCCAAAACAAAAACAAATCTGAGCTCGTTAGTCAACTTATCAGTCGACTAGTGACCTTAAATATAGTTTTTCAAATAATTTGATATGAACTATGTTTTAAAATCTTAAAAATTCATTTTTATTTCATTAAATTAATGAATAAACATATCTAAAAATATATTCCTTTTAGATATGCAAGAAATTTTAATTTTGAAAGAATTTAATCAATTTTTGTAATACATGAAACTAAATCAACAAATAAAACACAAAGAATAAGATTCAAACTTGTTTTGGCACCTAAATTTTTTTGGTGCCGTATTGTTTAGCGACATGACCCCTATCATTAAAGCTCAAAGCCTTTGGGTAATGACCCCATTTTGACACATTTTGTGCACGGACACGGTCATAGCAATATTCATACAAATGACCATTTTGATTGCAATATGTGTAATGAAACGGGTGTATTTATTTTTAATTGTTGACCTTGTGGTTGTATACGGGAATCATTTGCAAACATAGATAGTTTTTTAAATGCATTTTGCAAATGAGAAACTCTTTTCAAATCAAAACCAAATTTGGTTAAATGACCAAAGCGACCACAAAAATCACATTTATACAAATGAGCATTCTTATGATATACTTTGTGTGCGTGTGTATGTGTGTGTCATGATGAAGCTTGATGGGATGCATAAGTAGCAACATTAGTGGACTTGGTAGATTTTTGTGCATCATAACAAAATTTAGCATCATGACAATTACGGTCGCAAATTGAGCACTTATAATTTTTGTTATATATGTGTGCATAGTGTATAAGTATTTTGGAAGAATTTATACGGGACTTTACACACAAGTCCATAAGCTTATTATTATTTGCAATGCATGTTTTTAAAGTTGAATCCAAAGATGATATGTGATTTTTGACATGATTCAACTAATTATTTTGCACAAATGCATTGTTGTTAGAATTATAACATATATAATTACTTTTAAAAGTATCAAGCTCATTTGTAATGTTTTCTACTTCTAATATGGTATTATTTTCTAATGAAATAAACTAGCAACTTCAATTTTTAATTTTCCATTGCATTCTTTAAGATTAACATTTTCATTTGTAATGACACCAAACCTAGAAGCTAGTGTCTCATAATCGGATTTCAAATTAACATGCTTACTTTTCAAATCAATAAAATTATGATGTAACTTTTTATAGGCATGCATTAATCTATCATATGCATAAGCGAGTTCATTAATAGATAATTCACTTTCAGAATCTGAATCACATACCTCACGAGAGCTATCGCCTAGTGACCGTGTGCATGTTGAAGACGCTCCAATCTCACTTGAAGTAGAGTTCACCAAAGCACGTTGGATCTCCTTCAAGTTACCGTGATGTGCTTTTATGAATTTTCATAATGTATAAGCACTATCAAAGGAATCAAGCTTGTTAGAAATAGATGTATCAAAAACATTAAGTACAAATTCTAATAAGAGATTGTTTATTGTAAATATTTTCTTATCATCATTACTCCACTTGGATTTCTCTAAAGTAGGTACAACATAAGTATAATCAATAACTTCCAATAAATCAAAATGTTTAGATCTAACAAAAAGTTTAAATCTAACATACTATTGAGCATAAGAAAAATTATTTATTTTGATACAACCTTAATGGTATAACCTAAACTAGGTACACCGTGCATGTCCATAATATAAATGCAAGCAAGATGAAATATCACAAAACTAAATTAGCAATAAATCAAAGTGAGGATCTTTGACTCTAGGAGGTTAAGCCACAAATCAAAGAACATCAAGCTCTGATACCAAATGAAAGTACTCTAAAGGGGGTGAATAGGGTATTTTCTAATTAAATCCAACTTTGATGCCAATTTAAAACGTATTAACAATCTATTTAAACAAGTATGATATTCAACAATATATGAGCAATGATATGTAATTAAACAAGGGTGAAATAAATATGAACACAAGATGTAAATGAGATAGTGTGCAAATGACAACCGCAAACAAATGATGTGATCACATAGTTCGGTCACTCTCGACCTAGTTCGGTCACTCTCGACCTACGTCTCCACTCCCCACTCTCGAGAAGAATCTCCACTATCTCAAAAGATAACTACATAATCGATTTTTAACGCTCACTGATAAACGTTTATAACTCATACATTATAATCACACAATACACCCTCTAAGTGTTGGCCTAGCCTATATCACCTTCCTCAAGTGCTTGGATTTACCACATCTTACTAGACTTTACTACAAATATCACTCCTCTTGGAGTTGACCCCGTCTCTTACCAACCACTCCTCTCGGTGTCCTTGTGTATTACAATGTGATCTCGTAATAATTAAGCACAAATATAAAGTTTTTGTTCTCTAACAAGATGAGAACTCAATTAACCTCACTCTTAATGAATTACTTATCACAACCCAATTATATAATGTATGAAATGTTAAAAGCTCAATAGGTAGTGTGTGTGATCAAAGAGCAATAATAAAACTAAACTCGATTTAAAATATAGCTTAATGAAAAGATAATCAACAACAAATATATATAAAGCTAGAAATGGAGTTTAGCAAAACTTCTCTAAAAATCAAGAGTGAGAGAGATTGGGATTGAAGCCCAAACACGAAAGAAATGATCTCCTCCTCTTGTGAAAACCTCTTCACATAAACGCACTTGACAAACACTTGAAAACTCTTAAACAAACTTGCCCAAAACTTAATTTTTGTTTGAGGGTAAGGGGTATATATAAGTTCACAGAACAAAGCTCAAAAACTAAGAAAATCCAAGAAAAAAGATAAAAACCTGAAAAATTAGCAAAGTTGGAAAACTAGCATTTACAGTGCCATCAGTCGACTGATGGTACTGTTCAGTCGACTAATGAGCTGGCCGTTAGAGGCCGCTCATCCTTCATCGGTCGATTGATAAAATCATCAGATGACTAATGACCTGCTTCGATCGACTGATGGTCATCAATTGACTAAGCAAAGACATTTGCTTATTGCAGTAACTTTCATCAGTCGACTGATGACCTTGGTCAATCGATTGATAACGTGCACAAGGGTTTTTCTGAACAGTGAAAATGAACTTTGAATCCCTTTAAAAAATAACAAATAAATTCTAAAAAATATAAAATTTAGAGAAATATTTGTAAACATGAAAATAAACATGTTACGAAAGAAATTTTTCAAATATCATTTTTTATTTGTGAAAAATCATCACTTTGCAAAACTCAAAAATACATGTTCGTTTAAACACTTCATTTTGACAAAATGACTTAAACGAAGTTTTGAAATATTTTGATTGGATTTATAGACTTTGGAAAACATGTAAACTAGTATTATTAAGTCCATAAACCAAAAATACATTATTTTCCCAAAAATGCAGATATTTTGATAAAAATTGATGTGTGTGTATAGAATTTGAGCTTGAAGTATTTACTCACGAAATATAACACTTAAAATAATATACCCAAGTTGATTGCATATGAAGCTTGATCTTGAATCTTTGACTTGATTTGTTGGCTTCATTTGAGATATTGTCATTGCAAACTTTTTCAACATGGATACATGTTAAACAAAAAAAACTGGAAAATACACAGTTATAAATTGTTTGTTAATCATCAAAACTAGATTAGATAGTAGGCTCATAAACATGAGTCCTAACAATTTTGACCTTGAGGAATCAGAGTTCATCGATATCAAGGTTGTCGACATAAGAGAAATTAGATAGCATCAGAATTCATTGGTGTTAGAGAGAATCGAGGGAGAGAGAAAATTGAGGGAGGTGATGCTTAGCGTTGGAGTGAATTGAGAGGGAGAGAGGGGGGGGGGAGAGAGAGAGAGAGAGAGAGAGAGAGAGAGAGAGAGAGAGAGAGATTTGGTGGAGGAGGTTTGAGTTGGAGAGAATGAAAAAGAATTTTAAGGGAGGAGGAGCGAAGGTTGATGATAATGAAAAGAGAAATTTGAGAAAGAGACCAAATCGAGAGTGAGAGAGACAAAATTGGGGGAGAGAGACAACTATGCCCTAAAGATAATGGGAGAGAGAAATCAGAGAAAGAAATCGAATTGAGGGTAAAAGAGAGCGTACTGAGGGAGAGAGCCGGTTATGCCCTAATTTTGCGTATATATACAACCGACAAATGTACAAGACTACTATTCTCATGTATTTGTTGAAACCACCATTTGTTTTTGTTTAAAACACAGGACTATCATGGGGCGGTATTAAGATATTTTATTTTTAAAAGGGACTAATAGTCCCAAGTATTTAAAAGAAGTATGATTATGGATTTCTAATTTCATGAGACTACTAATCCCGGTATTTTAAACAAGATATTTTACAAAATCAATCTCTTTTTGGCCAACTTTGATGACGTCGATAGAAAAAGGTCGATTTTGCTAATTATTTTGTAACTTGATCAATTTTGCTAAAATTTTTTCAAAAATGGTCTTTTTCAAATAATTCTCCTTCTGATGTTTACCCCAGTGTTTACTTTGAAATTGATAGTTACGTTAATTTGTATCCCTCCTTTATACTCATTGAGTAATTAGTTTCAACTAATATTTGTTGATTATACTGTTTAATATACTAATAATAGTACTCATTCAAAATTGATGATCGAATATGTGGTAGGTCTTTTTTTCTCCCCAACATAAGGTCATGTTTGGTTATAGGATTAGCAGGAGTTAGTGACCAACTCTTACTAACTCTTTCTATAGAGAGGAAAATATGGGTGCAATATTACAGGGAACAAGCACAAGCACAGCACAGTCTGAATTGAATTTATTTTGGGACTTGAATCCAATTAAAATTTCATTTAAAGGGTAAGGTTTATTTCCTATTCTGAATTCAAATAAAGATGGTCAGTATAGCAATAAGGAGAGAAATTTGTTTGTTAATTATTTTATACATGCTTGCTATATAGATTCTTCCGCTTGCTTCATCTTCAACAAATAGATATGTATCTCCATATACCGTACCAAGTACGCATCAATTAACTATCTCATTACATTATGATAAGCATAACCGGTTGTAGCTAATTTTATCAGTCTAGTATCCAGAAGTATAATAATGTAGATAAAACGTATCATTACATGTAAAGCTACCTCAAAACTATTGAAAACTGTCCACATAATTAACCGCATTTGTTGGGGATAGAATACTACTCTTGTTCTAAGATGAAAAACTATTCTATTTGATCTTAAAATGCACTGCAATATTGTACATTACAAATAAAAATTAGGTTCAAGATACCCGATCTGGGATCATTGTACTTCCTTGCAATAGATGCCACATTTAATTAATGGTAATAAGTGCTGAAATTTGATATATAGCAAATTTAATATACAAATATTGATGACAATAATATAAAAGTTACAGAGCAGTGATAAACAACCGACTCTCAAAAGGCATATCACATAAGGCATATCACATAGGTTTTTTAATATGCAAAAAAAGGATAGTTTTTTCTACAAGAAATTATCATCTCATAAAAATCCAAAAATATATGGCCTCACGCACACCTTTTATATGGAAAATTGAAGACTAGCGTGATTAGATATTATAATGCGTGCTTCATGTAACCCTTGCATCTACCTAATCCGGATCTCTGACTTCGCTCATAGATTCATGAGATCAAAAGCTATATTAAAATAATATTATTCAAGATAATATGACAATGATTAAGATTCAGAAAAGTCCGTATATATGCAGTTCTCTTTTATAAATAGATCATATAGTTGAAAAAATGGAAAATTTGAGTCAAAGTCCCAAAAATTAAATGTTCATGTGTTCCAGCCCCGGAAAACTCAACTTCAATGTAATTTAGTCCCTTCACATCAGCAGTATACACTTTGTGTACTGTATTTCTTTAAATTCCTAAATATACCCCTCCTTTCATTTTCCCAAATCTCACAAAACTCCATCAGCTTGGTCTCCTCTCCCCGTAATCTTAACTTCCTCCTCCTCTTCAAGACAAGGTTCTCACCTCCGACCTACTCTTCCTCTACTTAGCTCTTGACTACCGCTGTCGCAAATCCCACAAAAGCCCATCACTTCCCTCTCCCTTTCCCAAAACTCTAACTTCTTCTTCCTTCTCTTCAAGCTAAGTCCCTCACCTTCAACCTTCTCTCCCTCGACTGCCACCATAAATCCCACAAAACCCATCATTTTCCTCTCACATTCCTAAAACCCTAACTTTTTCTTTCTCCTGCATGTCCTCTTCAAGCAGATTTGAAGCTTGAAAATGCTTGGTCAATCATCTAATAAATAAGCATAAAAGTTGTAAAGAAATTCTAGAGTTTGTTTTTTTACCAAGCCTCAAAGACATGGAAGTGATATCGCTTTGGTTCAATTTGCTCTATTTGGACTCATAGGCATCAATTTGTGTCTCTTATTAGAAAGTTATTTTGCTCTATTTTTTTGATTGAATGTGATGATTGCAGACACGGGTTAGGGTTTTGCTTGCTCCAATCTCAACAATGGCCAGCAACAAAAGAAAAGATGAGCAAAGACAATAACAAAAATAGTTCATTACTCATGGTGGCCGGAGCATTATCAAGAGTCATCGGCTTTGAATGACCAACAACCCTTGCCTTAGAAGAATGTTAAAGATAAATGTGTAGTTGTAATGGTGCGTTATGAACTATGTACCATCATATGTGAAAGATAAATGCACAGTTGTAATAGTGTGTTATGAACTATGTACCATCATATGTGAAACGTAATGTATAAATGTTACATGCAAGACTTTTGTGTTAATTTTGTAAACTGTAAACATTATACATTACAGGTTTAAATCTACAAATTAGTTATTAATTAAAGTCATTGATTTTAGAGAAGAATATATGGTTATTAAATTTTTTAAATACATGTTAGAGTTTATAACTCAACTGTTAAGTTTGAACATTGGTTGTTAATATTAGTATTTGGTATCCAACTTTGCGCATTATTTATTAAGTTTCATTGACAAATGTTAATTTTAGTGAATGCTTGTTAATGTAAAGATCATAATTGTTAAGTTTTACCATTAGTTATTATTATTGGTCATTGGATGCTAAGTTTAAACAGTTAAGTTTTATCATTGGTTGTTATTATTGGTCATTGGATGTTAAGTTTAAACCTTAACTGTTTAGATATAATACTAGTTGTTAATTTAAATAAATGAATGTTAAGTTAAAGACCACAATTGATAAGTTTTATTTGTAGATGTTAAATGTATGTAGTTAAGTTTTATTAAGTTTAAAATATAACACTTAAGTTTTATAAGTGGTTGTTAATACCATTTAGTGATTGTTAATCTTAAGTGATTTTATTTAATTATTGTAGGAAAAAGGTTAGAGCTGCTGCAGAAAGTAGGTTTACCGCTAGTTTTAGTGCTTATTACGACTATATGAAGTACTTGAATCAAGGACGAAGCCATGGCATTGGGATATGCATAAACAAATGATGGGAGATTTGAGTATGAGGCTTAGCTAGATGAAAAAAAATATTATAACTTGTTTATATTTTATGTGAAATATTTCTCTAGGTGGTTTGTGGTATATGAATGTTTTGTGGTATATGCTACATTTGGTTAACTAATATAGACATTTGGAATTTTAACTATATTACTATATGTGATTTTTTGTTATAGTTAGATACAGATTATAGTTAATAAGTATATGTGATACTTAACAGGAACAGTTTAGAATAAACATGTACCTGTTATATTTAATAGATACATGTGAAACTTAACAAGAACCTATTAAAAATTAACAGGTACACGGTATAGTTAACATGTACTTATGATACTTAACAAGAACTAGTTACAATTAACAAGTACAAGGTATAGTTAACATGTATTTGTGATGCTTAACAGCAACCGGTTATAATTGTTCAAAAAAATTGACACCTCGTTCAAAAAATTCCTCGCCGATCTCCTCACTTCTCTAAACCTCAATGAAAACAATTTACTACAAATTCAGAGTTTTCCATTGGACTCAGATATGTACTTTTTCTCTAGAGGACTGTCAAGTGATTGAGGATATTGACGTGTTTAATGTCGGAGATCTAGCAGAGGTGAACATCAAAAGGCTGCTCAACCATCCGCTGGTGGTGGCAGATGGGGAGTTGGCTACTGTTGAGAGAGTACCATTTGGACTCATAGGCATCAATTAGGGAGGTGATATTACTGTAGAACCAAGGATGACCAAGGGTTGACAGTTTCTTGATAGTGGTGGGAGTGACAAAGGAGGAGGAGGAAAGGACGATGTTCGTCATGGCAGTAGAGGAGAATTAAGGTTATGGTTTGAGGGCATGAGTGAGTTTAATGTGAAGGTGAAATGAGTGATGGGTATTTGGAGAAATAAGAGAGAAAGGGGTGGATGAGAGTGGGAGAGGGTTGCGTTCGTGTTTGGAGGGAAATTTTGAAAAAGACAATTGAGAATATGATTTATTGTATTATCTCTCTAACTGACATAGACAAAGAATGAATACAATTTTTCTCAATATAATTTCTCTCTAACTTAGAAAAAAAAAGAAATTACAAACTTCTTGTATTGGTTTCCCGATTTACAAAAGAGAAGAGGGTCGACGGAGATCCTCCCCTTTGTTTAAAACTAGGTTCTTCACAGTAGCGATGAGATGCCTCCCTCGATATTCGTATCGAGTTTGCTTCTCGTTAACGATCCGATGATTCACTTCACTGAACAGTTAATGTAAACTTGCATGCCAAGTATGAAAAGAACTCTTAAGAGTTTATGAACTCAAAACGAGTTAAACTCTATGAAAAGAGTTGTTGTTAAACTGAAAAATTCGACTACTGAATTAAGCTATCTGTTGCTAAAAAGATCCCTCAAACCTCCTTCTGAATCAGCCCAAAATCAGATGTCGATCTCCAAAAATCTGATTTTTTCCTCCAAAAAATTTGATCCCTTGTTTGGTGGAAAATTGATTAGTAAATAAAATAAAAGAAATTTGATTTGTATTCTCTCGATCTTAATTATAATTTGAATTCCTGATTACAAAAGAGAGGAGAATTGATCTGAATTCCCTTTGTTTAATTCTGTGTTCTTCATGGTGGCGATGGAATACCTCCCTCGAATGCTCGCATCGAGTTTGCTTTTCATTGACGATCCGAACGTCTTGTTTCACTGGAACGTGGTTGATTCCTCTTGATTGATATTGAGAATGACTTGCATGATAATTTGAAAATAACTTTTAACGAGTTTTAGAACTCAGAGCGAGTTTAAACTCTGTAACAGAGTTGCTTTGAACCAAAAATTGGTTAATAAGCCAAGGATAAAAGCCCCAAGGAATGCTGCAGAGATTGAGCGAAGACCCCCTTTTTTGATCTCTAGATCCGAAGATGATCTGCTCAAGAGGTTGTCGATCTCTCCTTTTGCGGTCTTTTTTTGATGCCAAAAAGCCGATCCATTAACTCAATTGAGTTTCTAGTATTTATAGGGGATTAAGGGTGGTAACTACCACCTTAATCCGCTCCTAAGTGGGGCAAAAATTTCTCAAATCGTGGGGGAAAAATAGTTCATGAAACTGTTCAGTTCGTGTTTGAATGAGTAAAACACCGCAAATGGCATCTTGGGCCCGATCTCTGCGTTTAGACATCAAACATAGAGTTAGGCCTGTTTTAGACTGAAAACGTACAGGTCGCGCAGCATTGTGAACTCTGAAACGCAGAGTTGGGCTCTGCATAAACTTTGCGTTTTGGACCTAAGACGCAGAGTTGGGCTCTACATGAATTCTGCATTTTGAGTCCACGAACTCTATGTTTTGAATCTGGAATGTAGCCACGACATCTGCGTTTCGAGTTTGGAACGCAACCACGACCTCTGCATTTTGAATCTCAAATGCGGTCACGCCCTCTCCGTTTTGAGTTTAGAATTCGGGCATGACCTCTGTGTTTTGAGTTCAGAATACGGACATGACCTCTACGTTTTGAATCTTGGATGTAGAGGTGAGCCTCAGGCGGGCTCGGGGAGCTTCAGGCTAAGTCCAATGTTCAGACGAAGTGCACTCTTACAGACGAACTTCAAAACATAACTTGCTGCGAAGAACAGGTCATAACTTTTAAATCGTGAGTCGGAATAGGACGAATTTTATATGAAAATCGGCTATCTCGACAAGACGAAGCCGACCAAACTGACCCCATAGGGTTCGGTTTGCTTCCTTTATTTTGCTAAACTTCTTCTGGTTTGAGAGATATCTGTGTTTTGATATGAAGAGATCATCGATTTGTAGTCTCTTTTGCTAGAGCGTTGCAAATATCGTCACCTTGTAGCCTTCGTCTTGGCTCCTTGAAAATATGAGAGTCATCAGATTGTAACTCCCGATATTTATTGTAAAGGCTGTTGAATTAGAGACTTCATTGGTTATTGTGAAGGTCGTCAGATTGTAACCTTCTACGTGAAAGTCTTCAAATTATAGCCTTCTGGAAGTCGTCAAATTATAACTTCTATCATTGGTGTTTGATGGAGATCAGCTATCTGTTATGATTTTTAGACAACCTACATCCCCCTACTCGGTTGAGTTGATTAGATATTTATAGGAGGATAAGAGGGTGTAACCGACTGCTTAATCTGCTCCTAAATGGGTGACAATCCCTCAATACGTGGGGAAAATGATTTTGAAGCCATTCAGGTCATATTTGAATGAGTCAAACGCCTCGAGTTAGCATTCTAGAACTGAACTCTGCATCTCAGACTTGAGACGAAGAGTTAGGAATCAGCCTAATGCTGAAATGCAATGGCCGCATTGCGTTTTGAAGCTGAAACGTAGAGGTCGCTCTGTTTTTTTCGAAGAGATTGTAGGTTTATAACCTCCGCTGTTAAAGCGTTGCAAAGACCATTGTTCTGTAATCTTCACTTTAGCTATTTTTGAGATAAGAGTCGTCAAATTGTAACTTCGTTGTTGATTGTGAAGGCTATTGAATTAGAGCTTTCATCAGTTGTTATGAAGCTCTTTGAATTGTAAAATTTCTCGATCTACGTGAAAACTCTCCAAATGTAGCTTTCGTTTATTGACGTGAAAATCGTCTGATTGTAACTTTCATTATCGAGATGCTGATGTAGAAGTCGTAAAATTGTAACTTTCATCTTTGAAGTTTGGTAGCGATCAGCTATCTGTTGTGATTTTTAGATAGCCTATAAAACCCCCTCCAAAGTATTTGAAAGTTCATGGTTGATTGGGACAAATCGTTGGATTACTTTGGATCCCAAAATTTGTTGAATGATTGTTCACTCTATCTTTTTTAAGGATATTGTGAACTTGGTTGTCAGAATTTGATGTACATTTCTGCTTCCTGTATTGGCAATTTCTCGTAATTTTGGTAACGGTTAACCTCATACTCCCGATGAATGTGTAGAAGTAGTCAAGGTAATTCTGATCACCTTAAACCAAGCAAGATAACTTTTGCATCTTGATGATAATGAACTTAGTCAAACAAGCTAAATCCCAAGTCATCATTGTTAGATCCATTAGTAGGATCAACTTTTTCCTCTTCTTCGGCAGCAGGAATAACAGCATTCCCAGCTGATGCAACATAGGCGATAGCAACAACAAATTTGCGTGGATCCATGAGATACTCCTTCAACTTATATGAAGGTGTATTCAGTATCAACAACACCAGCCAAAAGATTCTTGTAGGTATTGATGAACACCTCACGCGCAACTGCAAGAATTAGGTAATAGAGAGCCAATGATAGCGAAGCAACCATAGAATCACCAGCTACGACCTTGTCAACGAGGTTATCTTCAATGAGGTTGAGCACCTTCGGGCTTTATTAATCTTGGTTGGAATGTTAAGCCATTTAGAAGGATGAGTTGCGTGACGGATCGAGCTCGATAGTATCAACATTATCGATTATAACCTGTCTGTACTCATCAAGAGGCTGTAAGGCTTTTTATTGTAAATCCGTTTCTTCTAAGCTTTCGTCACCTTGATGGTCATTACTAGCTTCTCTGAGTATTTGAGGATGATTGCTGAAATGCTTGTGTTGAAAGAACTTTGCATTTAAAAGCGCAGGGTGAATCTTTACATTTAGAAGTTCAGGGTGAACTTTGCATTTAGAAGTTCAATCGACATGAACGCAAAGTTCGTGTTTTAGGTGGGACTTTTTTTTCTAAAATCCTATCCTGATTTGACAGCTTACAGCTATCTATAAATAGACTGCTGGGATCAAATCAAGAGTCATTTGACTCTTCAAACCTGTTCATCTTCTCCAGCGATTGAACGAAAAATTTTTGTTTGATTTTTCATCCGAGCATTGTTCGTCTTCTTCTAGTCGTCGACTTCCATGGCGCCCAAAAAGAGGACAGCTTTGAAATAAAAAATAGTCACTATCGTGGCTCAGAAACCCTCGTTAGCTTCGACCGTCTGCGTTGTCGCAACACGGGCGAGTGCACCGCCGCTGCAAGTTCTCCTCGTCGGTGGTGAGTCCCGCCTGCAAAACTTGCTTTGACAAATTCTGATCAATGAGGAAACAAGTTCTGATGTTGTAACGCAGAGTTCGAATTCTACGTTCATTTTTTTTTAAATGCAGGGTTGAACTCTGCATTTGATTTTTTGAAACATAGGGTTGAACTATGTGTTTGATTTTTTGAAACGCGGGGTTAAACTCTGCGTTTTATTTTTTTTTGAAACGTGTTGTTAAACTCTATATTTGATTTTTTGAATCGTAGGGTTGAACTCTGCGTTTGATTTTTTTGAAATGTAGTGTATAACTCTACATTTGATTTTTTTGAAATGCAGGGTTGAACTCTGCATTTGAGTTTTTGAAATGCAGGGTTTAACTCTGTGTTTGAGTTTTTGAAATGTAGGGTTGAACTTTGCGTTTGAGTTTAGTCTTTTAAGATCTTCTTTGGTCTTGCGCTAACTAATCATCTCTTTTATTTTGCAGTACGCTATACCGATGAGCCTCTTTCATTTCGTAACCATTTAGGGCATGGGGTGGCGTGGACTATAATATGACATTCAACCTCTACCGGGAGCTTCCCTCTTCAAAGATGGTGATAAGGAGCATGCCGACACCATTACTCAAGACTCTCTAGCAACTCTTAGAATTCTGGTTACAGATGCCAGATTTAAAAATGCAGACTTCAAAAAGTTTAACAAACCAATGTTTCTATTTGGAGACTCCATTGAACTTGAGAGGGACATCATGTATGACAGGGACTATAAATGGTTAAGGAAGGTGGGAGATCACCATTTCTTTCTGCCCAACATGGAGAGGATGTTCCCTTTATCATACTACCAATGTGCTTCTGTTCCAAGGTATATACATTAGGATATTGTCAAAGAGCAAGACGGAGTTGTAGTTGGCATTCTAACCTTTCATGGTATCCACACTATTGATTACAATCGATAGGTGTCAGCTCTGGGTCCATGCCTATTTATCCAGAGAATACGCCATTGGTGAAGTAGCTAGCCCGGCTAACACCTTCATCCGAAGATTTTTAGCAATGAATGGTGAATTCCCTCACAAGTATTCAGGTCTCCCGGTTGGGTACATTCTACAAGAGAAGGGTGGTGGACCCAGATGATAGAGCTTGTCTTGAACGAATTGGAAGAGCCGTTGACCAAGTCTGGACTAGGTTGTCCTATAATGGCTACTAGATATGGAATTGCTTAGAACCACTATAATTTTTTCTCAATATTGGAGCAATATAATCTGAAGACATGTACTTTCTTCACTCCAGTTGGAGAGTTAGGATTTTCTATCCATGCGATGCATGACATCTCTAGTCTTCCTTTTGGGATTTACTATATGATGAGTTTATCCCAGGAGCAGCAGAACTTAATCTTTTGAGAAAAGTCAGCCCTAAAATTTATGACACCCTCTGGGAAGTGATGTGTCACTTTCAGATCTGCACCCAACTGACAGGAATAAGAGCAAGTGGTGTAAAACAGTTGTCGTGGGCAGAATATCTGTTTTAGAATCTGACTCACAAGGTTGCTGATGTATCTCACCTTACTGTGAGCACTCTTGAAGAAATTCAAAACTGGATCGATAATGCTATTGCTCATTATGTTAATGAGGGAAAAGAGGATATTTTCTCAGCTCAGACTAAATTTGAGAGTTTTCATCACCAAGCATCAATTCCTATATCGGACATAGCCTTGTTGGCGGGGTTTCTCATGTTGTGGTTGAAAAGTTGTGTGGTCCCCTCCAGGCTTGTGGCTGCTCTTACTATCGAGGTAGTATACCTAGGTATTCTCTTAGCTCATGGGATACCTTTAAACCTGCTCTCCATAATGATATGTTGCTTGCAACATGGTTTGCGTGAACTAGCCCTGGATTTCATCCAGGTTAAAGAGACAGGCAGCAGAGAAAAGAAGCAATTCACAACTCCCAACCCTCACGTGCTAATGACATACACCTATCTTATGGCATGGTACACCTCTCACTGCCCTTCGTTGATGAGTACTCCCTCTTCCCAGGGCAACGTATTCATTCTGTTTGTACAACGGTTAGAAGCAGCCACTTGGGAGGGGACATACATGGTTAAGGTTCGCTAGATTTTGTTGAAGGATGTTAACTACCACATTGTTTGCTTCTTCTCTAACTTTGATGACAAAGGATATGGTAGAATATTTCAAGATGTGAAGGTTCCTAACGGCTTCACCTTGTTGAAGAGTGGTGTCTTCTGTTGGCTGATCAACGTTAGGCCGGGCTACCTTCTCTATCGTCAGGGAGAGAAGTGTCTAATTGAGCCGTACCAACCATATAGGTTTACATGCCAATTCGAGTATGACCAATTATATGTTGGGAATCCTCAAGCTCCACTCGCCGCTATCGGTAATCTGTATGAAGGAGCTAGGGCTTGGTACTACTCGGTAGCAGGTTGAACCAGGGTAACATTCAAATTGCCATACAAGATGCCTAATTCCTTTACTTCCATGAGCTTCTGTAATTGGTATCATACCGCTTCCCAGATGCCTGAGTATAAGTTGAACTTATCTGGTCTAAGAGAGATCAGAAAGATGTATGCTTTCAAGAGGGGATCGAGGATGTCTCATCTAAGAGGCATAGGTGAGTACTTAGATTATGAAGAAGCGACCACTGAGAAAGAAGAGGGTCAAACAGCTAAAGAAGTTCATGCCGAGGAACCTCAAGCAGCTGAAACACCTAGAACAAGAGTTGCTGAAAAAAGGGCTCTCACCTCAGATGAAGCTGGTGAGTACGACAGATAGACTCGTCGAAGGGAGGAAAGACAAGATCCTGCCACTACAAGCCTTTCTCGTCGCAAAGGACTCCTTTCAATGGGTCCCATTCTATCAAGTGGATCTTCTTTCTTTCACCCCTTGGAGGAGGGAGAGGGTGAAACAGAGTCACTTGTTGGGTATGTAGAATCTTTCCACACAATAGACCCAGTTGCTTCAACAGCTCTAGGTCCGGCTTTTGGTGTCGTTCCTCTAACCACAGAGGTGATGCCTATAACAACTCAGTCTAAAGGGGTTAAGCCTCCCGTAAATTAACCTGTAGTGGCCAAACCTGGAATACTTGAAGAAAATCAATCTCCCACCACTTCAGCGTTGATGCCTCCTATAGGGGATACAATTCCTAGCCCAGCAATAGGTATCATGACTAAGCCAGCTACGGTCGTGAGTTCCCCTGGAGCTTCAGGTGCAGATGAGGAGGAGGAAATGGACTACAACAACTCCTCACACGATGATGGTGATGATGATGAAGATGATGATAATGACTGTGATGATGATGATATCGGTGTATCTCACCACTGTTCTCTTCTGACAAGTCGTCGGCCTACATCCTTTCTTCTCCCATTGGTAAGTATTGTCCACTACGAACTTTCTGGTATTTTCTTTTTGCATACTAACTACTTTCATATATAGGATCCCCGACTCATGAGACCGCCGACGTGATTCCACCTCCTGAACAACAAGCAAAACCAACTTCTCTCCTGGAGCAAGCATCGATAATAGCCACTCCTTCATTAGAGCCATGGGCGTTGATAACTCTTCTACCAGAGCAGGCACAGATAGTGGCAACTCCTTCGCAAGAGAAATCACCTCCGTTAACTATTTCTCTCAAACCTGTGAGGACTAAGAGTACACCAAGTTCAGATCAAGTGGGAGTGCTCATGGCTCTCCCCTCAAGTCCCTCACAATTAGATGTTGTAGTGGATTCTCTGGCTTCTTAACTGTCATCACCAATTGTTTTTACGCCGAGATCTACAACTTCGCGGGCCACAGTGACATCCTCTATTACTTCTTTAAGTCCAGTGGTCATTCCTTCCATGCTTAAAATTCTTATGAGGCAGTTGGAGGATATGACGAAGATGATAATTGAAGAAGTCAGTGTTGGATGAGCTTCATTCAATTCTTTCAAGCCGATATTTTTGAGCTATCTGAGTAGTATCAGATATGTGGACAGTGCTTAATGGTTTCATCACTGCTCAGATAGTATCTCTCGATTTGAAGAGAACTTGAAAGCTTTGGAGGAACTGCATTGTGCTGATCTTGTTACTCGGATTACATCAACCTTTGTCGATTTCTAGGCTGAAGCAGCACATAAGTATGAAGTCCTACAAAAGAGCTTAGCTAAAAGAAAGCTTGAGATGGCATTCTTGAAGGGCCAATGTGTTCAGAGGAAAGAAGCAGTGATTGCTTCTAGTACTGCTATATAGACGTCTCGAGTAGAGATTGATCAATTAGATGTGGAGTTAGCCCCACACAAGGCTGAGCTTGGTCGAGAAGAAGATATCCTGAAAAGGCTCACTGGTTAAAGTGTAAAGACTTATGCTATTTATCGCTCATCGGTCCAGGCTCTTGAGCTTGCCAAAAAGGAAGCTACCAAAGCAATGCCGGACGAGAATGAACTTAGGAAGAACGTTGAAATAACAGTACAAGCCACTCATGAGGAAAAGCATTCTGCTATTAATTCTTGGCTCGCGTCTTTTAATGTAATGGGCTCTGGGGTTTAATTCTGTATTGCTCTTTTGGTTAAGAACAAAATTTTGTATACTTCATAATGTTTTTGAATAAAAAAGTTATATCATTCTAGTTTTTCCACTGTTTCTTATGTGTCATATTTTGGCCCAAAAACAATAAAAATAATTAAAAATACCAGAGGTGTGATTTTAACTTAGCATAAATTCCTTCACGAAGCGAGATTTAATACTTATCTTTACTATCATTTATGATAATTTCAGAAAGTTTCAATCTGCTGGGGTGATTGACTCCCGGACACTATGTTCTGTTCAAAAATCATCAAACCCTTAGAGTTGATTGTCATTCTTCTGAAAAGTATTAACAAGCTTGTTTCTTCCTGTGCCACGTTTTCACTTAAAACACTGAGAGAAACTCATAAGTGCCAGAGGTGTAATATTAACGTGGCGTGAATTTTTACTTAGAGTGAAATTCAAAAATTTTCTTTGCTTTGTCACCCCTTGGGGTAATTCTAGAAAAGTTTTATCCACTAGGGATTTTGTGAACACTTGTTACTCATATGCACAAGAATAACAAGTTGAAAGGGGTATTTAACTGTTAAAGGTATAATAACAATTTGTACACTTATCATCCTATTGAAGACGATTGATAAGTGACTATGATTATTAGAGGTATGATATTAACGTGACGAGTTTGTGGACTTATCGCTCTATTGAAGATAGTCGATAAGTTGATTTTGTCAGAGGTATGATGTTAACATGACAAGAATGATTGTTAGAATTATGATGTTAACGTGATAGGAATTTATTACGATCAGAGCAACTTTGAGGACCTATCACGCTATTAACGTGATAAGAATTTGTTACGATCGGAGTAACTTTGAGGACCTATCACTCTACTAGAAAGAGTCGATATGTTAATTTTATTAGAGATGTGATATTAACATGACAGAAATTTATTACGATCGGAATAACTTTGAGGACCTATTATTTTATTGGAGAGACTCGATGAGTTGATTGTCAGAGGCGTGATATTAACGTGATAGGAATTTGTTCATGTGACTTGAGCATAATTTTGGGGGGCTTAGCATCTCGTTGGGGAGAATTGGTAAGTGATTTATCATTCGAGGTGATGAATTTTTAGTACTTGTGATTTAAACAATATTTTGAAACTTATCACTCTGCTGAAGAAAGTTGATAAGTTGCTCATTTATTACTTCGCTGAAGAAGGTTAAAAATTGATCATGAGTTGAGTGATTTTGGGGACTTATCATTCTAATGATGAGAATAAATAAGTTGATTTTGATAGAGGAATTTAGACTCTGTGAGGATGATGGTCGGCAGAAGTGTAGTATTAACTTGATGCTAATAGAGAATTTTGTCAGCTGAATCAGCTTAAACCCTGCTGAGGATATACAAATGTTTTAACCTCACTCTATTAAAAGGACTCATGAATGCAAGGGTGATCTCTGCATTTTGAGTTCGAAACGTAGAGTTAGGACCTCTCATAACGCAGGTCTAGGTCTAGCGTTTGGAATTTAAACGCAGAGGTAAACTTTGTGTTTGGGTTAAATCTTAACTGGATTTTATCCATTAACATTAAGATTATGTTTTAAAAATTATTAGGATTCTATCCTAGAATCCCGTATCACCTTAATAGCTTGACGGCTGTTATAAATAGACCTGAGCAGTCAAATCAAGAGTCATTCGACTCTCTCTTCTCTTGTCTTGATTCCGTAAATGAGAACTCTCGTTAGTTTTGATAGAACCTCTGATGAACTCCATCTTCTCTAACCAGCAAGATCTATGGCGCCATGGAGAATGAGCTCTGGCTCGAAGAAAGTCATGGGAACGACTTCAAATACGCCGCTGGTTAAAGATGTCAGCAGTGTTTTAGCTTTCACGGGCACCTTGTTGTTGTCGCCGCCCTGTGGGCCTCCCTGCTATGGTAGGTGACGACCGTGATAACTTACTTCAACAAGTATTCAAGGCCCTAAATGGGTTCTTGGCAACGAGGAAGATGACTCATCTTCTTATAATTGAAACACAGAGTTAGGACTCTGCATTAATTGTGAAATGCAGAGTTGGGACTTTGTGTTAATTATGATATCTAAACACGGATTTTAACCTTAGTGTCTGAGATTGAAAATGTGGGTTTTGACCTTGGTGTTTAAGATTGAAAACACGGGTCTTGACCTCGGCGTTTAAGATTAAAAACATGGGTCTTAACCTCGGTGTTTGAGATTAAAAACGCGGGTCTTGACCTTGGCGTTTGAGATTAGTCTTTTGGACCTATATCAATAACTTGTTTTAGTTACTAATCTCTGCTTTTTGTCTTGCAGTGCTTTTCCCCAATGTACCGCTTTCCCAAGAGCATCATTTTGGATACATTAGTAGTTTAGATGAAGACGAGATATTTGGTTTTTGTGAAAGAATTTCACTATGCACTGTCCTTGATTTAGAGCGGACACACTTGATCCGGGAAGCCAGATGTTCCACTCTTAGGACTTTGATCACCAACTTGGATATGGAGACACCAGCAGGTCATGACTAGTTCATAAAGATAGTATTCTTGTTTGGAGATCGCATAGCAGCTAATGATAAACTTATACATGTGGAAGACTCCAGGCTAATCTGCAGAATCAACAATCGCTTCTTCTTTCTCCTGAGCATGAAGAGAATGTATCCACTCTTCTACTTTCTAAGTGTCAGTTGCCGTAGGGGTTTGGCTTTTGAGCTCGTCAAGGAGAGGGAGAACGTGTCGCTTGGATCTAGTAGACGAGCTTGTGTATAGATTGGTGTACAAATTAAGGGCCTAAGACCTGGCACATTTGAGAAAAAAGATCTCATTCAAGAGATGCCTCTTCCATCAAATATTTTTGTACGCTAGTTGATTGCCGCTCGGGGAAAATTTCCTGCACAAATGTTGAGATCTCCCGGTTGGGTGTGTTTTGGAGAGGGTGGTTGGTGGACTCGTATGGTGGACTTTTTCCTTGTAGACCTTAAGGAGCCGCTTGCACGATCTAGCCTTATAATCCTGGTGTTGGCCACTCGACGTGGGGTTGTTCAGACCTATCCTAATTTCTTCACCATGCTAAAGCGATAAAACCCGGATAGCTGCACGTTCTTCACACCTGTCGGGGAGCTATGTTTCGCTCTTCATGAAATGCAAGGTATATCAGAGCTACTATTCGGAAATATGCCCAATGAAGAGTTCATTCCTACTACGGAAGAGCTCTCTATCTTGAGAGCGGCACACACAGAGATTTATGCAACCTTCTGGAAGTTGATGTGCCACTTCTATATTTGCACCCAAATTATCGGGCTACGCGGAGGAGGCATTATGCACACTGCCTGGGCAAATTATATTTTCTAGAATTTGAGTCAAAAAGATGCAGTTGTGACACGACTTGCTACCGTTTCTTCCAAAAGCATTAAGGCTCGAATTAAAGCTGCTAACACTAGCTATAAGAATAAGCATCCAATGGATGGATTTGAAGTTGGTACTGAATTCGAGAGCTTTCACTACCAGGCTATGACTCCCATCTCCGACACTAATCTATTCGCTATCTTCTTAATGATATGGCTGAAACGTTGTGTAGTGCTATCGAAGCCAGTAGAGTCCATCTTAGCCGAGGTAGTATACCCAGCTATTTTATTAGCTCATGGAAGGCCCGTAAGTCTCCTCACTACCATGGTAGGCTGTATACAGAGTGGCCTACGGACGTTGACTTCTGAATTCATTGACGTCCAAGAGGTAAATGTTTCTGGAAAGAAAGTTTTCAAAACTCCCCAACCTCGTGTATCGGTATCGTATACATACGTGGTGGCCTAGTTTGTGTTGCATTGCCCTCTATTGATGATAAGGATCGCTAACGATAGCGATGCTTCTATTCTATTTGTGTAGAGGCTCGAGTCGGCCTCGTGGACCAACACTTACATAGTCCGGGCTCGACAGCTCTTGTCCCAAGGGGATAGTTACAAAATATTCTGTTTCTCTCCTGATTTTGATGGGGCTGAAGAGGAGAGCATAATCTTTACAGACGTACTCTTTGATGGCTCCTCATCTTTGGAAGAAATCATCTTCAAGTGGCTCCTCACGATTAGATTGGGTTATCTAGTCTTTGGCCTGGGGGCGAAATGTGTCATCGAACCTTACATGCCTTCTCGATTCGCGAGACAGTTCGGATATGAGCAACTTTATGTTGGTAACCCTAACCCAAACTTGGCTAAAGTCGGGAATTTGTATGAGGGTACTCGTGCATGGTATTTCTTCTCTACAGGAGGGACCTATGCCCAATTCACCTTGCCTAACTTACCATCCAGCTGCTCTGCTATTTTCAATTTTTGCGATTGGTTTTATGAAGCTTCTTAGATTCCAGAGTATAACATGTACACTTCCTGTATAAGTGAAATCTGAGAGCTTTATAAGTCTAGAAAGGGTTTTATAAGGACTCGCCTGCCAGGGATGGATGAATATTTATCCTGCGAACGGGAGGCAACCAGAGCTGGAGATGTCCAAGAAGAGCTACCAACTGCCGAGCCTTGCGAAGAGAAGGTGACCGAAGAAATCCTTAAGGAAGCACCCACTCTTGAACCTCGCTCACTAAGATCGGTGAGGAAGATGGTCCTTACTGCTGCGGAGGAGGGTGAATATGATAGGAGGGTTTGAAAAAAGAAGCCCATTGTGGCCAAAAACTCTAAGAAGACGAAGCTAATTGGAGACGCGATGAATTTTGCACTTGTCGTGCCCCCGGTTAATAAAGAAGAAAAAGCACTTCACTCAATTCCTTCTATTCCTGATGTTAAAGCTGAAGGGATACTGAGTGTTGGGAGCTTATAGTCTCCCCCCTTGATGGGACCTATTGATGAAATGACCACAAGATAGGCCGTTTCAAGATCTGGTCCCCCTGAATCCGTAGGTTTAATCTACCCGATCACCCCTCCCCCGAGTTCAAAAATCCTCAGGACACTCGTTGAAGAGCTAGAGAATGTGATGAAATTAACAATCAATGTTGTTAGTCTTGGACAAGTTGCTTTCAAGGATTTTGACCCTCTCCTAACTAGCTGCATAAACAAAATCAAGAGCCAGGGCGACGTACTATGGACCAAAAATTGTAGAGAGAGCATCATCCTCATGGAAACGGAATTGAGGACCTTTTTGAATTGGCAACGCACCGACTTGGAATCTGAAGTGGAGCAAGCTTTTTTTATGGTCTAAGCCTCAAGAGTGCAACATCAAGAGGCTCTCCACAAGAGCTTATCTGAGAAAGAGGCTCACATGGTGAACTTACAGGAGTAGCATACTCAGATACAAACTGATATGAGTAGTCTTGCTATTGGTGTTCGTGACACTGAAGAAGCCGTTATTCGTCTAGAGACTAAGCTAGCCCAGAAGAAGGCCCAGTTGGCTCAAGATGCAGACATTATAAGAGGGTTTCAGCTTCAAAGTGACGAAGTCTTTAAGACCTTCTTCAACGAACTACAAGCTTCTGAGGGAATTTGAAAAGAAATTGTTGTTGCAGCACCTGTTGAAGCAGAACATAGGAGGGAGATTGCCAAACAAGTCCGAGTAGCTCATGAGAAGAAGCTGTCTGCGCTTAAGTCCAAGCTCAAATACCTCAAATTGATGAGTCCTGGTGCTTGAATTTTATATTGCTTTTAGTCGGGGTTAGGAATTTTTGTATCATTTTCATACCAAGTATTATCACTCTGTATTAGATTAACAATGTTTAATGAAAGTGGTATCATAATGCTTTTCATCGCCTTATCCTTGTTTTTGATTTGTGATAATGAAAATATTGAAAATACCATAGGTGTAACGTTAACTTAGCATGAATCGGAAAATCTCTTTATTATCACTTGGAAACTTTTAATCATCAAAGGTATAAAGTTAACATGACGATATACAAGTTGAGGGAGGTTTAAAATAGTTTATTACTCTCCATTCCAATGAATTCTGAGTAATGAACCCCCAGTCTAAATAAAATTGATGTTTCATCTTAGACTTTGCTGGGGAAAATAAACATAATTTGTTACTCTCCCTTCAAATGAAACATGAATAACCAACCCCCACCCTAGGGAAATTAATTCATTATCTCAGATCTGGCTGGGGATTTAGGAGATGGGGACTTCATGGCTTACGGGTAATATTTCTTGAAAATTTTCTTGTTAATAGGCATCGTGAGTCTGTCGCCTTCCTGGTTGATGAGATGGTATGCCTCATTTGAATAGACTACTTCTATTATGAAGGGTCCTTCCTATTTGGGATTGAATTTCCCCTTAGTCTTGTGTATCATCACAATGGGCCGTCTGACAGCTAGGACCAAATCGCCTTTCTTAAAGATTCTCTCTTTGACCTTCTTTTGTAGGCTTTGGAGATTCAAGCTTGATACAACTCGATCTGTTGATGGGCCTGAAGTCGTGTGTCATCTAATTCTTCAAGTTCTTAAAGACACAATTGATGTTGTTCTTCATCTGTCATCTCGGTCGCAAGGGCGACTCTCTGAGATGGGATTTGGATTTTTAATGGTAAAATACCTTCGCAGCCATACACCAAAAAGAATGGGGTAGCTTTTGTAGGGGTCCTTACTGTTGTGCAGTAGGCCCATAAACATTCGCCAAGCTTTTCATCCCAATCACGTCTGCTCTTGTAGACAAACTTCTTAAGGAGCTTCACGATGGTTTTATTGAATGCTTCTGCGAGGCCATTTGCTGGCGGGTAATATGCCGTCGATGCGACACTTTGGATCCTGAACTTATCGCAGAATCTCTAAAAATCGTGACTGACGAATGGGTTCTATTGTTATGAAATATTTATCTTGGTACACCGAAATGGTAGATGACGTGATGTTTGATAAATTTGATCATGTTTGAAGCTTTGACTTCTTTCAACAGAAATTCCTCCACCCACTTGGATAAGTAATCGGTCACTGCTAAGATAAATCGATGTCCTTTGGATATTGGCGGAGTGATGGGTGCAATAATATTCATTCCCCACATCTCAAATAGCTAAGATGTTGATGTTGGGTGAAGGTTCCCTGGTGCTTGATGAATGAAATCACTAGCATGCGTGATAATGTTTAGTGTAATCAATGGCATCTGAGAACATCTTTGGCCAGTAGTAGCCAATTCGTCGAAGACGTTCTCCTTATTTATCTTTGGGCTGATGAGCTTCACACATCCCATCATGGGCTTCCTTGAGAGCCTCAAGTACTTCTCTTCTAGAAAGACAATGAAGTAAGATTCCATCATGTGATTTACGGTACAAGGTTTGAGAGGCCACATAGTAGTAGAATCGAAGAGCTTTCTGTTTGATAGCGGCCGCTTCTTTAGCATCATCGGGTAGTATCTCACACAAGGCATAGTCGATATACGGGAATCGCCAATCCCTTGGTTCTAACTCAATTGAAGTTGCACAAGCAATTTCTACTGTTGTCTCATTTGAGCAGTGCTCCAAGGGAAGTTTTGGATGATACAAATCATGGCCCATAACAAATATTATTGTCTCAGCCTTTGGCAGTAATGCCAATAAAGTTTTCAGCGAAGCTAGATCATCTGTGTATATAATTTGGGCTCATGGGATGTATTCAATGAAGAAGCCTTCAAACTTCTGAGCTAACTCTAGCACAGCGAAGTGATATGGGACTAAGTCTTCATTACGTACTTCATATTCTCCTCGGACTTGATTCACAATAAGTTAAGAATCACTGTAAGCCTCAAGGTATCAACTACGTCTTTTACTTGATACATGGTTTGATTAATCAAACTTCTGAGCTCTTTGATATTCTTTGGAGGCGGCATGTTTTGGATGGCATGAACTTTTTCTGGCTCAAGAGAAATTCATTTGGATGTAACTATAAATCCTATGAACTTTCCACTCGATACCCAAGGAAAGATTTTGTCGGGTTCATATTTTGCTGATGTGCTCGCATGATGTCGAACATAGTCTTTAGGTCTGTAAGATGATCACCTTTGTGTTGGATTTTCACTACTATATCATCAATGTAGCATTCAATCTTCTCACGTAGATACTCGTGAAAGATTATGTTCATTGCACGTTAGTAGGTTGCACTTGCATTTTTTAATCCGAAAGGCATCACAGTATAGCAATATACCCCCAATGGTGTTTTGAAAGCAGTATGTTTTTCTTCTTTAGGATACATCTTGATTTGATTGTACCCGAAGAATCCATCCATAAAAGGCATCCTCTCATATCCACATGTGTTATTGATCATGACATCCGTGATAGGGAGTAGAAACTCGACTTTTGGATATGCTGCGTTGAGATCACGAAAGTCAATACATATCCAGACCTTATCATTTTCTTAGGCATTGGAACAATGTTAGCTACCCAATCAGGGTGTTGTTCCTCTCTAACAACGCTTGAGTGTATAAGTTTTTTGACTTCTGACTCAATTGCTTCCATAATCTCTGGACAAAACCAATGTTGTTGTTGTTCAACAGATTCTGCATCTGGATCAATGTTAAGTCAGTGCATAGCCACTTTTGGGTCAAGGCCAGGCATGTATTCATAATTCCAAGAAAAGACGTCTATATACTCTCGAATGAGAAATATAAGATCTTTTTTCTCGAATGGTGATAAACTTTCACTTATAAAGATAGGTTTGGGATCAGATTCATCTCCCATGTTAACTTGGATCACTTTATCTTCCGTGGGCAGCTTTCGTTGTTCAAAATGCATATCCCACAAGATGTTAAGGCACTTGATCCAATGGTAGTTAGTCGATTCGATCAATTCTTCGTCACCCCCTGCATCTTCATCTGGGTGACTTGTCGAAACCACACGATCAAGTTTTTAAAGAAAGCTCCAATGCTGACATCGAATTCTGATGATGGTGTTCCGGATGAATGGTCTTGATACAGATAGTCATCGATTTCATTTACTGAAAATGGATCGGTTGTGACATAGCCCACACCTCTTCCAGTCTTTTGATAATAATTAGGAGGTTTTCCTTTAGGAGTGAGAGACATCCAAATTGGTGTTCGTCTTCCTTTCCCAAAGTTTAACCCTTTCTTCTCATCAAAGTTATAACCCATTCGTTTCATCAAATAGATGAAATTAGGTTCGTGGTAACAGAATTAAGGAACTCCATTATCTTCGTCTGAACTTTCTCGCTTGAGTAGTTCATGTTTGACTCTCCCAAAATAGATAGGCTTTGGCCTTTCCTTTTGGACGAGACCATAAAGAAAGCCTTCTATACATCTTTCATCTCTTCACATGCGGCCAATGAGGATTTAAGCGGCAACGTGAGTAACACATCGGCATACAATATGCGCCAAGGGTTGGTACTATATCAGACACATCAGACAAGTACG
The DNA here is from genome assembly GCA_022839385.1 of Asparagus kiusianus. Lineage (NCBI taxonomy): Eukaryota > Viridiplantae > Streptophyta > Magnoliopsida > Asparagales > Asparagaceae > Asparagus > Asparagus kiusianus. The sequence continues at coordinate 411,940 of BQKN01063620.1, forward strand.
CCAGATTAAAATCTTTAATAATGCATCACTCGCCTTCACTCGGTACATTATTATTACTCTCATTTCGACTCGTTACACCGAAACTCAACTCCTATGGATAATCCTCCTCAGGATCTGGTTTAATGCCGACCTCATTTCCACTGTCAACACCTTATTTCGGTTGTTTTGAGTCTTAAGAATCCAAGTAGAAGACAGAGTCTTTGTGGAAGTTCTCTACCCCCCTAAAAGGATGCTTTTCAGCAATTAGGGTTCAAACTTCCCTCTCATCATCAGCGTATTTTATGACCTGATATAGAGTAGATGGGACGATACAATTTGCATGGATCTAAGACCAACAATAGATTGTATGATGTGTCTGCATCAATAATGTAACACATCACTTTGGATTTGAGATCTCTAAATTGACACCTGAGTTTGATTTTACCCAGGGGCCAAGTGCTGTTAGCGTTGAAATCAAAGATAGTGGTCTGGGTAGTGTTCAACTTATGTAAGGGAATCCCTAAGACTTGCATGACCCTTTAAGGCATTATGCTAAGTATTGAGCCCTGGTCAACTTGGATGCGGCTGATCTCCGAGGACCCGATGTACCCTGTGTAGTACAAAGGTCTGTCATACTTGTGTTTGACCTGCATATCTTCCTCAGTGAATGATATGCACGGCAGACTTCTTGCTGCTTGTAGACACTGCATACAAGATTGTCTCTAAGAAGCTTTTGGGATCGGAGTAACTTGTATAATAAAGCTCTCCGTGTTCATCAAAGCTTCAATTAGAGCTTCTCTTGTATCTTTGGACAATCACAGGCACAGGGTGATCCTTGTAGGGATGTTAGCCAACTATGCCATGATGTTGAATCGGAAAGTCATGCTTGGTCCTCCAATCTCCTTTTGAAGAAGGTTCTGATTGAAACGAAGCTCTTTTTATTTCCCTTTATCGATCGTCTTCTTCAGAGCAGAACCCCCAGCTTCTGGGGCTTGCTCTTCTGCTCCTTGAGCATCTTGGCTATAAATTTTCAAGTATGTTTTTCCTGATCGGGTGCCAGGGTTACTCCTTGATCCGCTGTAAGAACAATTCTCTCTTCTTCTGAGTCTGTGAGAGGTTTTAGATGATCATCATCCTCATTAATAGAGGGGCTAATCATGTTGGATGGCTTAGCCTTGCCCATTCTCTTTTTGAACAAGGTATTTGTCCATTGTTTGTATTCAATTAGATCGGGATGGACCCACATTATTTCCCCTCTCGGGGTAGGAGGGGTATCAATCCTCCATCCTTCTGACCGTGTGGGTCAATATTCTTCATATGCATTTCCTCTTTATTAATGGGGATGACATCGTCTGCGGCTGCCACAGGAGGGAAGTCATCGAACTGGACCGATATTAAATTAGTGGATACGATCTTCTGTTCAGGCTTTAATGTAAGCATGTTGGCATTAACCAAATTTTGCAGGATATCATTGAAGACATAACATTTTCTGGTAGGATGTCCTAGAAATCTATGATAACGATAATAATTAGGATCGTCCACGTTTCCTGCCTCATCGGGTTTCTTGATTTTAGGAAGTTGTAGCTTATTATTCTTTCGAAGTAGCTGGAATAAAGTGTCCACTTGTTTCTCTTTGAACGAGTACTATTTGGGTGCCCTCTGTTGACTTGATGTCTTGCCCTATTTTGTAGGTGGTGCTCGGGTGCTGGTATCAGCGGCCAGAGTCTACTTTCGCTAAGGTCTAGGAGCATTGTCTTGGTTGCGTTGTGCTTGCGGCTTTAGCTTGTTAGCTTCTTCAGCTCTGACTTGAGTAACAATCTCTTCCGCCTACTCTCCTTGTGAGACCAACTATTTCCAGGAGCGACATTCTGCTACTCCTATTTGAGTCAGGAGATGGGTCTGCAAGTTATGCCTGCAAGTATTCACCAAAGTAGATTGTGCCATACCTGAGGGGCATCGTAGAGCCATACTTCGAAACCTCTCCACAAAGTTCTTTAGGGATTCTCCCTTTCTTTGCTTGGCGGTGAGAAGGGTCGGGATAGAAACTTCTAAATCATCTTTGAAGAACCTGGCTAAGAAAAAACCTTTCTAGATCTACCCATTTCTGAATAGACCCAGCAGACAACTTCATGAATCATTCGAAGGCAACCTCTTTAAGGGTGCCGATGAACAAATGCATCAATACGACATCGTTCGCTATTACATCTCAAGTCTGCGACTTGAAGTAGTAGATGTGTTGATTCGGCGACCCCATGCCATCGAAAGCTTGTAAAGTCAGGGCCTTGAATTTCAGAGGATAGGGAGTTATGTCCCATTCTGCGGGATAAGGCTGCGCTACTGCATCGTTTTGGAGCTCACTCCTATTAGCAATTGCGTTGAGACGAGCTTTCAACTCTTCCATCTTAGCTGACTGAGGATTGTGCTCGTTCTCGCCTTCTTCTTCAGAGGTGGATTTTATACTATGAGCTTCATGGTCTAAATTCTCATGCACTTTATCCTTCCATTTTGGCGATTTCGTTTTTCGAGAGGATTCAGCTTTTTGGACCTTTTCTGTGATAAGCTGAATCATCAGGTCTCACAGTTGATTGAGAGTCTCTTGCTGAGCCTGGAGCATGGCGTGGTGTTCATCGACCTTCCTTACTAGGTCATCTAAGCTTTCTGTTACATACATGGGATTCGCATGCGCTACAAATGAGCTCGAGGACTAAGATTTTGTGATGGCCGAGTGTTCCTTGTCTGAAGTTGCTCCTCTAGCTAGTTGTTTATAGTTGATAGGAGGAATGACTCCTGTTCGAGTTCAGGTGTGTCGATATATCCCTTCGAACTCATCACAAATTTCTCTGACGATTGGTGAATGGCTTATTTCCGAGTCATCAGAGCTAAGAGCTAAGGCTTTTCCTCTGCCAATCACATTAATAGTGACCTAGGATATTTGGTTTCTGAAGTTTCCTTCGTATGGTGACGTCGTCGCTTGGCAAGCCTTGCGACATTTGTCAACCGGTCAAATACTGATCGCCGAGCTACAGATGCGCATCACTGGTATTCTGAGAACTAGCATTCTGAGAGGACTGCAGAAATAAGCTGCTCACATTAACATGAGTGGGCTGCATGTTGCACTGGTCTTTCTCTTGATAGTAATTTCTGTAAATCAAAAACTTGAGAGGGACCCCTCACAGAGTGTGAGGGTGGAGATGGAACCCCTTGTCCATCAGTAGACGGGACTAGTTCTTGGAAAATATGAACTTTAAATCTATGTTAATCTTTTTGAACATGATGAATCGCATCATGTTCTGAAGAAGATGTTAGACCCTAGAGGGGGGGTGATTAGGGTCTTATGCTAATCTAATCCGATTAAATGCCAATTAAAATTAATTAACAAGTTATCCTAGCAAGTATGAAATGCAACAATGTATATGAGCTAGGATAAGCAATATAAACAAGAAGATATATATCCTATATGATAAAAATATATGATGCAAGGATATATAAACTACACAAGGATAAACAATCTAACCAAGATAGTAGATGATATAGAAATGAGCAATGCACAATGGCGATATAAGATATGAACATAAATATGAATGAACACCAAAGCACACTCAAACAAGCAATATGATCACGTAGTTCGGACCTTCCGTCCTACGTCTCCGCTCCCCACTCCTGGGGAGAAATCCACTAACACAATTCGGTTTGGAAGCCGGAACTTCTTCTACACACTCGGTTTACAAGTTCACCGAAAACTCTCACACAACAAACACTATGAAATCACACTCTACACGCACTAAGTGTTGGACCTAGCCGTGTCTCCCTCAAGTGCTCGGTTACAACCTCTCTCTAGGCACGTCAACCGACGCCACTCCTCTTGGGACGATCCCCGACTCTCACCACACACTCCTCACTCGGTGTACAAGTGTATTACAAAGTGATTCTCACAATAAGCACAAATATAACAAATGATTGTTCTCAAAACAAGGTGAGAACTCAATTAAGCACAACTCTTAGTCACAAACCCACAACCCCAAATTATACTATGAATGTAAATACAATAAGCTCAAAAGGGTGTGTGTGAACAAAGAGATATAAATCAAAACTAAACTCAATGTAGTTCTAGCTAAATAACAATGATAATCAAATATATAAAATAGCTAGAAATAAAGTTTAGAAAACTTCTTAATATATCAAGAGTTGGAGGGAGAATAGTTGAATGCCCAAACACCAATAGATGATCTCCTCAAGCTCTTGTAGAATTGAATCACAAAACCGAAACACTCAAATGATTAAAAGCTTCTTAAAACAAACTTAAACAAACACTAAACAAGTTTAAACCCTTGTTAAAATCTTTTAAACCATTCTCTTGTTAGAATCTAGAATTGAATGCAATGGGGGTATATATAGCCTCCCAAGAACTCAGCCAAAAACCCAAGCAAAAGACAAAAAAATAGCCCCAAGCAACGGTAAGAAAACTAGCCGTTGGAAGCTGAAAAAGCTCTCGTCGGTCGACCGGAAAATTCATCGGTCGACCGGAAGTTTCATCGGTCGACCGGACCGGTCGACCGATAGACTCTCTGTCGCCCAGTGAGCATATGAACTCAGGTTCGGTCGACCGGTTCGGTCGACCGAAAACTGACATATTCAAAAACTAGTTTGCTAATTTTAAAATGCTGTTTAAAAATATCAAATAAATTCCAAAAAATATAAAAATTTGGGGAATGATTGTAGACATGATAATAAACATGCTACAGTGACTGGTTATTAGAAAGGACTTCCCAAATGAAAAATATCATCATTTTGTAAATATGTTCAAAAACATGAAAACCTGAAAAATTGATATTTTGATATTTTGACTTAAACAACATTTTGAAACCTTATAAAATGATTGTATAGACTTGATAAAAGATATAACATGTTGTTATGAAGTCTATAACCTAGAAATACAATATTTTCATAAAATTGCATATTCTATGCAATATATTCAAAACACTAAATATGATTTCATTAAATATAAGCTTGTTAAAGGTGAAATCATATATAGGTGTATAAACATGAAACAAAATAGTATTTTCCAATTCTATTCATTTGTTTCATATATAAACTCAAAAATTATTAAACCAAAAACATATATGTATATATATATATAACTATATATATACAAAACCAAAACCAAAGCGTGTATGTGTGTATATGATTGAGCTTAAAGTACTAACACACATAATATAAAATCTAAAACTAATTTACCCAAGCTTGATCTTGATCTTTATTGAGCTCAACTTGGTACACGTTGCGGATGAAGCTAAACTTGGATCTTGAACTTGAATTGTACGATGCTTCACTCCACAATTCCGCCAACCTCCATTTGATATCGTCGTTGAAGCGCTATTCCATCCATCCTCCAACATGTTGTTTGTCTACAATAAATACAAAAACACAAATACTAGACAAACAACATTAGTGGTAAATTGTTTGTTAAACATCATCAAAACAAGAAGGCCTACAGAAGAAACACGAGGGTCGTGTTTTGTTTTATTAATGCAAGACCGAGATCTGCGTTTTGCTGATGAAACGTACCCTCGAGGGTCACATTGTGGTTGAACGCACTTCTAAGGTGTGTGTCTAATTGATGAAACGTGCCCTTGGGGGTCACGTTTTGATGTTGAAATGCACTTCTGATAGCTGCGTTTGATTTGGGAAACGCATCCCTGAAGATTACGTTCATAGTGATTAACGTGGTTTGAAGACCTACGTTCTGATTCTGAAACACACTCATGAGAGTTGCATTGGGTTTTAGAAATGTTCCCCTGATGGTCGCGTTTTGGTTGAACAACACGCCATTGAGGGTCATGTTTAAGTTGGATCACACGAGGCTTGTATTTGAGCTCACCACCATGAGGCGTGCGTTCTTAAGTGGAAACGCAGTGCTCCGGTTAAGGCTCATAAACACTATTCTTGTGTTGATTGATAGATCGGCTCTCTCGCAGATAGGCTCGTCATAAGGATCTCCCCCTCCGTCGAGCAGCATTCTTCTTGGTTTTTTTAAAGCCTTTGAAGCAAAATCATCGGTATTGGTTGGACTGGCCTCTACAATAGGCCTCTTGTGACCCATTACACGTCATGTTAACACGGGTGTGTGGAACTTTTAACTCATTGAACGAGTTTGGCAGAGGCTGAGCCCACTCCTTCAGAGGAGGGGCTGTTCGAGTAACTTTGATCAAAGGGAGGGCCTCCTTTGTTGTTGCAGTAACAGATGTAGCCTTGGTCATGGTGACCGTTCGGATCTTGCACCCATCATTGGGGTTAAGAGATCCGAAGAAGAAGATGGCCTCCTCGTACTTGGCTTGGTCGAACTCTACGACGAGAGTTTCGATAGCCGTTCTAGTAAGATTAACGTCAGATTGCACTACCACTTCTTCATCAGAAAAGCTAGTCCCCAGCGGAGTCGCCATCTTTTGTTTAGAGAAAAAATTTGAAGAAGACAATTGAGAATATGATTTATTATATTATCTCTCTAATTGGCTTAAACAAAGAATGAATATAATTCTCTCAATATAATTTCTCTCTAACTAAATTAGAAAAAAAATTACAATCTTCTTGTATCGGTTTCCCAATTTATAAAAGAAAAGAGGGTCGACGGAGATCCTCCCATTTGTTTAAAATTGGGTTCTTCACGGTAGCGATGAGATGCCTCCCACAACGTTCGTATCGAGTTTGCTTCTCGTCAACAATCCGATGTCTCACTTCACTGAAACAATTAATGTAAACTTGTGTGGCAAGTATGAAAAGAAATCTTAAGAGTTTATGAACTCAGAATGAGTTAAACTCTATGAAAAGAGTTATTGTTAAACCGAAAAATTCGATTACAGAGTTAAGCTATCTGTTGCTGAAAAGATCCCTCAAACCTCCTTCCGAATCAGCCCAAAATCAGATGACGATCACCAAAAATCTAATTTTTTTTTTCCCCAAAAAATCTGATCCCCCTACTCGGTTGAGTTGATTGGATATTTATAGGAGGATAAAGGGGTGTAACCGACCCCTTAATCCGCTCTTAAGTGGGTGAGAATCCCTCAATACGTAGGGGAAATGGTTTTGAAGTTGTTCAACTCGTGTTTGAATGATTCAAACACCTAATGCTGAAACGCAATGGCCGGATTGCGTTTTGAAACTGAAACGCAGAGGTCGCTCTGTGTTTTTTTGAAGAGAATATAGGTTTGTAACCTCCTCTGTTAAAGCGTTGCAAAGACTATTGTTCTGTAATCTTCACTTTAGCTATTTTTAAGATGAGAGTCATCGGGTTGTAACTCTCGCTGTTGATTGTGAAGGCTATTGAATCAAAACTTTCATCAGTCATCCTGAAGGTCATTGAATTATAACCTTTTTTGATCTACGTGAAAACTCTCCAATTGTAGCTTTCATTTATTAACGTGAAAGTTATCTAATTATAACTTTAATTATCGAGATGCTGATGTAGAAGTCGTCAAATTGTAACTTCTATTTTTGAAGTTTGATAGGGATCATCTATTTGTTATGATTTTTAGACAGCCTAATGTTTGTTGGAAAAATTTTGTAACAAGAAAATAATGAAAGAATTGAATTTGATTTTTATTCTCTCTAACTGCTTAGAAAAAGAATGTTTACAACTCTCTCAACTCTCAATTACAATTTGGATCCCTGATTACAAAAGAGAGGAGGATGAATTTGATTCTCCCCTTTGTTTAAAACTGGGTTCTTCACGGTGGCGATGAGATGCTTCCCTCGAATGGTCGCGTCGAGTTTGCTTCTCGTTGACGATCCAAACGTCTAAACTTGCTGGAACAAATGACTTGTATAGTTAAAGAACCCTCCACGAGTGTTGTACCTCAGAGTGAGTGACAAACTCTAGTAAAAAGAGTTGTTTAAACCAAAGTATTTTGGTTAATAAGCCAAGTATCAAAAATCTAAAAATCTTCAGTTTGTTGAAGATTGTTGCCTTCAGATTCTTCTAAGAATCCGTACCAATCTTAGAGAAAAATCTCTTCCTCGATCTGATCCGATCCTCTCATGGTCCAATCCTTAACTCTGTTGAGTTTATTGATATTTATAGGGAGGTTAGAGGTGTAACTGCCCCCATAATCCGCGCCTAAATAGGGGTTTAGTTGCCCCATTAATCGGGTGTAACAACCCACTCAAACCACCTCCCCAGATCATGGGTGAAGAGCGGTTTCGGGATTGCCAGATCAGGTTTGAACAGGTCAAACGCAAGTCGTGTGTTGCTGGGCCTGGACCTGCGTACACTTTTGGATGATGCGTTCATACTGCGTTTAGCGGCTGTGAACGCAGTTCGTGTTGTGTTTGAGCCGCGTTGGGTAGCAATAGGAGCTGCGTTGGGCAGCGATAGGAGCTGCGTTAAGCAGCGGTTGGGAGCTGCGTTGGAGCTGCGTTGGGCATCGATTGGGAGCTGCGTTGGGCAGCGATAGGAGCTGCGTTAGGCAGCGATTGGGAGCTGCGTTGGGCAGTGGTTAGGAGCTGCGTTGGGCAACGGTAGGAGCTGCGTTAGGCAGCGATTGGGAGCTGCGTTGGGCAGCGGTTAGGAGCTGCGTTGGGCAGTGGTTGGGAGCTGTGTTGGATAGCGGTTGGGAGCTGGGTTGGGCAGCGGTAGGAGCTGCGTTGGGCAGCGGATGCCTTCTCTGTCTTTATATATGGATGACACCAATGACCAATCGAGAAGGTCCTATTCAGGCCATTTGTGTTAATTGAGGAATCCCAATAACGCTCTATCAACTGCAGGTCACAATCTTCACTAAGATAGCTTGATCGTGCGCTTCTCAGCATGCTGAATATTCACTTACATTTCTCTAGATCTTCCCGCTTTTATAAAATCATTACAGTGCTCATCAGCATCTCTAATAGTTGCTAATGTAATATCAGCCATGTTGTTGTCGCAGCCATCAAGATCAATCATCTCACATAGGAGGCTTGTTAGGAGCGGATGAAGTTATGTTTGCATTCACATTGGTGTTGTGTCTTGATGATAGTTCATAGGGAAGACTTCCTCGCCTTAGTTTGAAGAGACCGTCGATTTATAGTCTCTTTCTGTCAGAGCGCTGTAAAGATCATCGTTTTGTAATCTTTACTTTAGCTCTTTGATATATGAGAGTCGTCAGATTGTAACTCCAGATGTTGATTGTGGAAATTATTGATTGGAGCTGTCGTGAAGGTCGTCAGATTGTAATCTTCATCAATCTATGTAGAATTCTTCAAATTGTGGCTTTCTGGAACTCGTCAGATTGTAACTTCCAACATTAGTGTTTAATGGGGAGTTAGCTATCTTTTATAATTTTTAGACAGCCTACAGAACCCCCTCCAAAGTTTTTGAAAGTTCGCGGTTGACTGGGACGAATTTTCAAAATACTTTGGATCTCAAAATCTTGTTGACTGAATACACTTCATTACAAACTGAGTGGAGCATCCTTATTCTTGTTTAGTTCGACAATGATGACTTGGACTTTGTTTGACCAATTTTGTCATCTTTGGGGAGGTTGATCACTTCTTGGCTTGAGAGAAATCTATTGTCATAAACAGAGAGAGCCGCAGGACTTTATCCCCAGCTTAGTCAGGAGGGTAGCCTCAGAGAGACTCATTTTGTATAATCTATCTATATATTTTTTTTTGATCAGCTCATCTGGAATGGGGATTTAAATCTTACAATCATTATTTCACATTCTGAGAGGATTGGTTGCATGCCAGGCTGAGGACGACCGCTAGAACGCATGTCTAAGTCGTGCGTTAATATGAGCGTGCGCTCAGAGGTTGAAATCCCTTATTTAAAAATGCGAAAATCGTGTTTCGGGTGGGATTTTCGCATAAAATCCCGCGCTGATTTGATGGTTACAGCTGTATATAAATAGACCACTAAGGTCAAATCAAAAAGTCACTCGACTTTTCCCTATTTTCCTGTCGACCGCTTAGCAGATCCCTGTTCATCTTCTCCAGTGCTCCAGCGAAAGAGAGATTCCTCTTTTGTTAATACATTCTACATCTTCTTCGTCACCACTAGAATGGCTCCCAAGAAGAGAATGGCCTCCAAATCCAAGATCGCCCAAACTCAGCGTGTTCCTTCAGTTAAGTCATCTGGAGATGTCCGAGCCGCCGCCCCTACATCTCTGACTGCCTCGATCAACGGTAAGTCTGGGTAGTCGAAAGCTATTTCGGCAGACTCTTTCCTTTCGATTCTTGACTGAGAGCTCCACCTTCCCCTATTAGAACATAGAGATCATTTTTAATGTCTCCAGTTCTTAAAACGCATGGTTAGCTCCATCGTTCGTGATATTTCAACGCAGGTCCAAACCTTGCGTTTCAAATTTTGAATGCAAATTAAGGTTCTGCGTTTTGGGACTTTAGATGCAGGTTAAGACCCTGCATTTTTGGTACCTGGATGCGGGTCTGGACCTTGTGCTTACGTTTGGAATTCTGGACGCGAGTCTAGACCTTGCGTTTGAGATTCTGGACGCGGGTCTGGACCTTGCGTTTAAAATTCTGAACGCAGGTTGAAGCCCTGACTTGTCATTTTGGACATAAACCTAGATTTTGCTTTATTGAGTTGGACTCCTGAGTTTTACTGACTGACTTTGCTATTTGCAGCATGCTATTCCAACGAGCCTCTTTCTTTCAAGCATTATTTTGGTCATGCGGGAGGTGAGGAGAAAAATACAACCTTCAATTTTCGTTTTGAGTACCTAGCTTTCCAGGATACGAACCAAAACGGGCAAAGCTCATTGCCCAGGCTTTCTCTGAGACGCTCAGGTCCTTAAACACGGATGCTAAGTTTGAAACCGCCGACCGTGAGATTTTAAAGAAGACATCCTTCCTCTTCAGGGATTCTGTTAAGATGGATCCCAAGCGTATGTCGGAAGGAAACTACAAATGGTAGAGGGCTATTAATAATCGTCGTCTTTTTCTCCCCAACTTAGAGCGAATGTGGCCAATTTCTTATTACCAGTGTGCTTCCATCCCACGGTCAATGAATTGGGAACTTGTTCAGGATCAGGGAGGTGTTGCTACTGGGCATATTACTCCTCGAGGCACTCACCCGGCTGGTTTTAATCAATTTGTGGCCCTAAAACTAGGTTTGTTCAAGAAGGAACATCCCGTCGGCGAACCCGCTAAACTGGTGTTCGCGGGAAAAATTGATGCTTTCTTCATTGACGATTCCATTGCACTCTTCAATAACAACTTTTTGCGTTACAGAAAGATCTGGTCTTTTTATAAGATCCGGTTACAATGAAAATCAAACAAAAAAAAGAAATAAAAAATTACAACTTTTCTCTTTTATCGAACAAATCACGAGCTCCAGTTGTCCGGTCACTCGCTTGCGTGGGTTGCTTGCCTGCGCCGATGGTTAATCCGTTGACCACCGCACGATCTGGATCCAAGCAGATCTACGCAATATTACGGGTATTATTTTACCAAGGAAATAATAGCCGGAGGGATTGTTTCACCAAGGAAACAACCGCTCAAATCTCGGGATCAAAGACCAAGCTTTGATCCGGAGTGTAGCAACGTAGATCTGAGATCTCGATCCTCTCGAACTCCTGCCTTTTGTGATGCGGGTGCTCGCCAAGAATCAGATCCAAATGTCCAAGTCTTCAAGCCTTCAAGAACTCGAGCACAAGATCTTAATCCGGCAGAGTTTCGGCTCTCCAAAAGTTCTTCCAAAAAGATGAATGACACCCCCTATTTATAGGCAACCAGATCTGTGCATTTTGCACAGATCTAGGCCGGCCACCTCAGGGTGGCTCGGCTTTGGCCGAGCCACCTTGAGGTGGTTCGGTTTTTGCCGAGCCCCCTTGGGGTGTTTTCCGTCGTTTCCCGTCTTCCGGTTCTGTATTCGATTTATCCGGACTTTGATTTGATAGTCCGGGTCTTTATTTGGCAGTAAATCCACCTCGACGTTTGAGTTCGAATCCGTTTTATGGTTGGACGACTCATTAACATCCTGAACCGTTGGATTGGTTCCACACGTGAACGCATTCTGTTGCTTGCGTGCAATTCGTTGATCACGTCACCTCGTCACTCGAACGTTCGTTGATTTGTTGAATTATCGTGCCGAGCTATGCTAAGGGACCTATAGGCAATTTTATACGCCTACAGATACCCCCTCCAAAGTATTTCAGCCTCGTTCTTTTATAGAAGGGTCTGGAATACTTTGGATATGATTGCCCCTACCCTCAATCGGTGTAACGGGACCTTAGAATGACTTTTCGTTCTGTATTCCTTCAATCCTTCAGGCTGTCCGGTGCTTTGTCGAACGTCTGTAAGGGTTTCGGTGCTGCATTTATTGTCTGACCGTTGTCGGAATTTTGAACTTGAAGTCGATTCCTGATTTTCCAATCTTTAGCTCGTGCTTGTTGGTTCAACATATAACTGACCCTCGATTGTTGGTGTTGAGTCTTTATTTGCGACGCGTTATCCGGCGTTGTGTCATTGAGTTATCCTTAAGAATATTTTTAGAAAAAAATATCCTCCAGGAACTTCTCAACAAAATAGGGAATAGTTTATACTCATATACCTCATTGGAGTATTTCTCATGCCCGAATGAGCTGAACCGGTATGATAATTATCTGAACCGGTCTGATAATGACCCAAAAAAGGCAATAATCTGGCTCAAAAATTCTTCCGCTCCTTCCGAATGTGCGGGAGAGGCCAAAATAAACAAGGAATTGAACCCTCGGTTGATTTGAAATTGTTTCGACGCTCAATTCAGCTTCAATTTGAATTCTGGTTCAATTCTGGTTCAAACTGGTTCAACCTGGTTCAAGACCGGTTCAACCTGGTTCAAACTGGTTCAGGACTAGTTCAAGACTGGTTCAGACTGGTTCATCCTGGTCTGGTCTGGTTCAGTCTGGTTTGGTCTGGTTCAGCCTGATTTAGCCTCTTTTGAACTCATTTGGACTGGTCTGGTCTGGTTCAGCCTGGTCCGGTCTGGTTCAGGGCTGGTTCACCTTATAAAAGGGTTCTTTTTCCTTTTCTTTTTCATTTCTTTTTTTTCTTCTAGGGCCGGCCACCCCCTTTGCCTCTTTTCTTGATTTTCTTTCCCTCGAGCATCTTTTCTCCCCCAAACCTTGATATTTATCTTAGATCTAGGCTTCCTTTTAATCTTGGACTGAAAAATCTCCCCAAACTTCCATATTTAGAGTTTCTCTCAGGCCCCTCGAGCACGTGGTTCGAGCCCTTTTCAAGATCAAATTTTTTGTCGGATCCTCAAGCTATTTCTCAGGTAAATCCTCCATAATTTAGGATATTTTCATGTTTAATTTAATTTATGAATTCATGGGGTTGTCTATGAGGGTTAGAATTATGATTTGGCACCTCGAGCTTCTCTTTCAGGGGGGGTAGAATTGATAAAAAGGGAAACTTTTTCTGGAACTTATCCCTCAATTTATTTTGCCGCTCATTATGTCGCGTGTCTCGAGAGGTCGTTCCCCTGCTACGTCTGCTGATGGCGCGCCTCCCTCTTACGCCGGTGAGCTATTTTTGAAAATTTACAAATTAGCCCCTTTTTTCTTAGAAATTTGCAAATTGGTCCTTTTATCCCACGTTGTTCTCCTTGGTGAGGCAATCGGGAAGAGCCTTGATTCTCCTTGGTGAGGATCGACGCTTTAAAGATAGGTTTTGCTTGGTCAAAACCATATCTCAAAATAAAGTGGGCGATTTGACGCTGCACTGTGCTTTATAAGGCAGGGATTTATAGTCAATATACCCTATCTTGTGATTGTACAATGTGGCCGAATCGTCTCACCCTTTATAAGGCAATGACTCTATCTTACCCATTTGTAAGATGAGTTCAACTTCCTTTTATAATTGAGACTAACAGATGTTTAACTATTTATTTCCAGTGGGATATCCTTCTGGAGCGTTCTCATCTCACGCAGTGTACGGGCGTCGTGGCGAGTACTATTCGACTTCCGACGACTTTTCCCCTATTCCAGTTACCCCTCAGTTCGTTTCGGGCACGTCGACTGAGGTTGCCCAGGTGGTGAAGGAAGGTGGGCACCGAGCTCTTCGACAGTTGATTACCGACGCACCTTTCGTGAAGGACGCCAGTTCTATTCAGCCTCTTCGGAAGAGTGATTTCTTATTCGGCGACTCTGTCGAAGACCCGGATGCTGTGTTTATTGAGGCCGAGCAGTGGCTTCATAAAACTGGCAGTGGCTTCATATATTTACCAAAGATTCCTCGGCATCGTTCATTGACTGAGTTCAGGCATCAGGCTGTGACACGGGAGATGTCGTGGCGCTTGACGGAGGAGCATGAGAGTGTCCACTGCGGCTACATCACTCATCAGGCATTTCCTGGCTCGAGTAGGAGTCATGTCACCGGATTGCGTCCTGGGGTATTAGGGCTGGATGCACCACCACGTAACGAGTTTCTTGCCACCGCTTCTACCTTGAGAAATCGCCTCGCTGCTCTAGGACGAGAGATGCCTACGACGCGTCACAGGATTTATGGTTGGGTCCATTCTTTGGACAAGCTTTGGTGGACTCGCTTGACGACGTACGTCTTGAGCCGATGGGGTGAGGAGTTGCACGCCTATGGTTTATATGCAGCCGTTCGTGCCACCATGTATGGCTTGCCTGTCAGCGCGAGGCATTTCTGTGCTTTGTTCGAGCTTTATAATCCAGATTCGAACACTTTTCTGACCCGGCAAGGGGAGTTAGGCTTGGCTCTTCACGAGATGCACAGGATTTCTGGCTTGCCCATGGGACAGATGCTATACCAGGAGTACTTTCCCTCTAATCATGAATTGAATCAATTGAAGGATCGCATGCCCGACCGTTATGAGACTCTATGGGACCTCACTTGTCACTATCATATTGCTTTGGCACAGTCTGAGCCTTTAGCAAAGAGGACTAAGGTATTCGTGAGTCTGAAGCAATTTGCAAATTATTTGTTCAAGAATCTAGAGAATAAATCTGGCGAGGCTATTTGTGAGTTGGCCCCACTTACTCCCTCAGGGGTGAACAGTCTGCTGAAGAAGATTGACGCTCATTCTTATACCACTAGTAGTCCTGAGGGTGGCTTTCCTGCAAGGACCAAGTTCAAATCATTCTTATGGCATGCCGCCGCACCGATTCGACCGATGACTCTTCTTGCCGGTTATCTCGCTATTTGGTTGAAGAAGTGTGTGGTTCCATATCAGTCTGGCGACGCCTTACCCTTAGAAGTGCTCTATCCAGCAGTTCAGCTTGCTTATAAGAACGAACTTTCACTTCTTCCAGTGATGGTGGCCAACATCCATCGAGGACTTCGACAGCTTTCTGGTGCCTTTACACGGAAGGAAAGTGATTTACCGGGTCAGATTCCCACCATTAAGACGGAGCTCCCGTAAACTTATTTGATGGCCTGGTTCATCCTTCACCGTTCGGATATGATGTCGGTACCGAACGCCACAGACCACTCCGTTCCCCTACTACAGTTGCTTGAGAATGGCAAGTGGGAGGGGCGCGGATTTTCTGACGTCAGACAGCAGCTGTAGGTCCACAAGTGTTGGACATTTTCCACTTGCTTTCCGCAGTTCTCCGGCCGATACGGCGATTGTTTGATAGATGAGGAGAGGCCGAGAGAGTATCGAACTCACTTGGACATCGGCTGCTTTAACTGGCTAGTGAACATTAGCCCAGGTTATCTGACTTTTCGGATGAGGGATCAGTGTTTCATAGAGCCATATCTACCCTGCCGATTCGCTCGCCAGTTTGGCTATGATCAGCTTTACGTCGGGAATCCCCGTCAGCAGCTTCGGGCCCACGGCGGTTTGGTGGATGGTCTCCGTGCTTGGTTGTGGACCGTGACTGGCTGTACTGGTGCCAAGTTCAGTCTCCCGAGTGCTGATCGGCAGTTGAACCTCACTTTCTTGAGCGGTAAGTGGTTGTTAGCAGCCAATAAGACTATCCCCGTGAAGCCGATTGCAGAGCTAGAGGCCGAGGAAGCTTCTCAGGTTGATTCCCGTAGGATTTGGGAAAACGCTCGGTCACAGAGGACACGGAACAAGACTCGTCGGATTGATGAAGAGGGAAAGAGGACTTTCCATTCTGCGGACGAGGCTTCAGGCGGAGATCCTGAAAATTACGAGGATTTTTCCAAACGAGGTTAACCATTCATCTTTTTCTTCTGCTTTCCAGAATTATTAAAGCTAACAATGGTTTGATGTTTCAGGGACCATTGGTGACCAGGAAGAAGAGTTTCGTCCTCCTCCCCGAGCGAGACCTTCGATTATTGTTCCTGCTGCTAGGCGGAAGAGATTAGCCCGCAAGCCGCGTGCAGCTTCCCAAGCCTCTGATATGGACTTGGCTGGTGATGATCCTGCTAGTGACGGAGGTAACATCTACCCTATAAACTATCCTCTTGATTATTCTGAACATTGACTCATGCTTTTCCATCTCTATATAGGAGAGCGTGTAGAGAGCGAGATGAGTCCTGATCCCGTTCCTGTATCTCCTGGTGAGCCTGACCCACTGCCCCATGTAGAGAGGCCTACAGGAGTTGCTGACATTAGGGAGGATATCAATGTAGGACCTGATCCCGCGGATCCAGGTACATCTACTATTGACAATGTATCTTTCAGATGGCACACAAAGGAATTTGTGCATCCTCTAATCGTCTCTGTACTTCCTGCTCCTTCAGATAACTTGCAGGAGGCGAACAAGGATTTTGGAAATAAAGAGGCTAATACACCCATGAAAGGTAACTCATTTTTATTGGTTGTAGTCTCTTCATTCTCCTTTGGTACTTATGTTCTCTTGTGTCAGACTTCTCGATTGATGATTTTGACGAGGAAGGCTTGTTTGCGGACACTCCTATGCTGCACTTCATGTATAGCTCCCCTCAGATCGATGACCAGCTACCTGGAGATATGTTTCCTGAGTCCACATTCGCCAAAGATACCGAGGACGGTTCCTTTGAAGGTAAGTGCCTCCTTCTGAGTTGATTATAGGACTAGCCAACTTTGACTAATGCAGCTATAATGTGATGTCTCTGCGAATTCTGTTTTAAATTTGACAGGAGCTTTTGTCGAGAATGACCCTGTTGAGCCGGCTGTGAGACCAACTACACCAGTTGATACATCTGTAGCCGTTACATCTCCACTACCCCCAGTGACTCAAGAGGGTATGAATTAAGCAACTGAGAATGTTGTTTATTCTTCCTCAAGGTCTTTTTCTGACGGATTTCCTCTTCTTTGTGTAGGGCCTTCTTCTCGGCTCCATGCTCTTGTGAAAGAGTTGCTATCAGACGACGATCCTGAGAAGATCGTTCTCTGCATAGAACTTCGCTCCTTCTTCTCCTTCATGAATGCTATGATTGGCAAGCTCTTCCATGGTGGACTCCTTCTTTGCCAATTCAAGCCTTTCCTTGATTCCAAAGTCAATTTGATAAGGAGAGCAGGATATCCAGATTTGGCACAGGCTATAGTTGACGACCTCGATTGCCTAGAGCATGAGCTTCAAATGTTTCGTGAGCTCCGAGATGCAGGCGCTTCCTTGTTTATTGCTGCTGAGCTGGATACCCGCTTACAGTCACTGCGCGAGACTCAGATTCTCGCTGAGCTTGAGATTCAGATGCAGCGAGACCGAGTAGATCGAGTTGAGACCGGCCTTGCTACTAGATTATCTTCACTTGCCGAGCTCGACTTTTCCATTACCTCTTGCGAGACCAAGATAGACCGGCTCAGAAGAGAACTCCGCGAAGAAGAGGAGACTTTGGGTATTCTTCAGATGACGAAAGCACAGGATCAGCAAACCTGCACGGCTTTGTCTGATGAGTTGCAGTCCTTGAAGCAGAAGCTAGTCGAGACAGAGGAGACTGCTGCGAAGACTTCAACCGCCACCGAGGAGTCCATTAGAGCTGAACTTAGGCAAGCTTATGATGAGAAGCTTTCTAAGATCAGTCAGCAGATTTTTGGTCATGGACTTGATGTATGATTTCGTTTGCTGTGTATTTTGACTTTCGATTCTTTTAGTGAAACTGGTTTTCATCTTTATTTTTACTATGATTCGTCATTCCGTTTGAAATGATTGACCATAATACTCATAGGATTTTTGGCAAACCCTCAGCCATCAACGGTTTGATGAGCTTTTACCGACTACCGTTTGAGTCGGGTTAGCATGCGGATTGTTTAAATCCGTTCGCATGTGACGTTGCGCTCAGAGATTGAATTCTCTGAGACTTCGTGCTATGATGTCGAATACATAGACTTCGCCATTGTTATGGGAATAGGCTACATGGCGACACGTGTGAGGTGTTGGCTTTAGGATTTTTGGCTAACCCTCAGCCTTCAACGGATTTGATTAGCCTTTACCGACTACCGTTTGAGTCGGGCTAGCATGCGGATTGTCTAAATCCGTTCCGCACGTGACGTTAAGCTAAAAGAGTTAACTCTTTTAGTGCTACGACATTGAATACGTAGACTTCGTCTTTCTCCTGTGAAAAGACTAAACAGCAACGTGTATGAGACGTTGACTCAGGATTTTTGGCAAATCCTCAGCCTTTAACGGATTTGATGTGCTCTTACCGACTACCGTTTGAGTCGAGCTTACATGCGGATTGTTTTAATCCATTCCGTATGTGACGTTGTGCTAAAGGAATGAACTCCCTCAGACTTTTTGCTACAACTTCGAATATGTAGACTTCGCTATTGTCATGGGAATAGGCTACCAAGCAACGTGTATTAGACGTTGGCTTATCCCTACTTAGGCTTCGGGATCAAGGTCCCCAGAGTCAGGCTCTGGTATCTTTTTCTACGGATAAAGACCAAACCGGCGACGCGTGTTAGGCGTCGGCATATCCTTTCTTAGGATTCAGGATAAAATTTCCCACGCGTGTAAGGCATTGATTTTGGTGTTATTAATAACAATCTGCCACAATGTTGAATATGTGGACGAGTGTTCTTTTTAACGGTTAAGAACTAACCGGCGACGCGTGTTAGGAGCGGACTTATCCTTGCTTAGGTTTCTGGATAAAATACCCCAGAATCGAACTCTGGTGTCTTTTTCAATCGAAGAAAGACTAAACTGGCAGCGCGTGTTAGGCGCAGACTTATCCCTGCTTAGGATTCGGGATAAACTTCCTAGGATGAATCCTAAATTGATAAATTTTGGAAAAAGGATCGATATGGGAAGGAAGAATTTTATATTCTATTCCCCAAACAAGGAAGGAAGAATTTTATATTCTGTTCCTTGATTCTGGAAAGGAAGAATTTTATATTCTATTTCCAATGCAAGAAAGAAACTAGAAGTGGGATCTCCACTCCGAGAATCTGGAAGACCTAGATAAACTTACCTTTTATAGGATTGGTTATCTGATCGAAAGATGAGTCCTTCATTTATCGAAGTGAAATTTCAACTTCAGTCATGACCATGAGAAGGTTTAACCAAAGAGAAAAGAAAGGGAGTTCTTTCGTTTATCGAAAGGGGACTCCGAACTGAAAGTGGACCTCTTGTTCATGGAAAAAGTCAAGAGGCCCAGAAGAACATTTTTTTTGTGGACTCACTGTCAATTTGACTTGATCAGTGAGGGATTTTGGTGGTGAAAATGAATTTGGGTTATCCTCTAGAATATTAAGTGTAATATTCTTCAAGGAACTTCCCGATAAATGAGTTATTCTGAATGTACTAGGGATAGTACTTTTTCAGGAACTTCCTATTTATTGGCATTAATTGCCTGACGCCCTCTAAAGAAATTAGGCAGTAAGCGCCGTTTGAATAGACTATGTCTATTACAAACGGTCCTTCCCACTTGGGTTCGAATTTACCTTTCTTCTTGGAGTTGAGGATTATTGGTCGGCGAGCAGCAAGGACCAGATCTCCTTCCTTGAAGCTTCTTTGGCGGACTCTTTTGTCAAAAGCCCTAGATATCCTGGCTTGATAGAACTCAATGTGTTGTTGAGCTTCCAAGCGCCTTTCATCCAACCTCTCGAGTTCTTCGAGACGTTTTTGATGCTGGTCTTCGGTCGTCATCTCCGTTGCGAGAGCGATCCGAAGGGACGGGATTTGAATCTCCAACGGTAGCACTGCTTCGCATCCGTATACTAACGAATACAGGGTGGCTCCCGTAGGTGTACGTATGGTGGTGCGATAAGCCCAAAGCGCTTCGCCGAGTTTATCGTCCTAATCTCGCTTTTTGGTTTTCACGAGTTTCGACAGGATCTTGATGATCGTCTTGTAGAAAGCCTCAGCTAAACCATTAGCAGCGGGATAATAAGCCGTTGACGAAACATCTTGAATCTTGAATTTGTCACAGAACCTGACAAAGGCGTTGCTTATGAATTGCGGACCGTTGTCGTGAATGATCCGTCTCGGGACTCCGTGTCGGTATATGACATGATGCTTGATGAAGTTGATGACGTTGTTCGTCTTCACTTCTTTAAGCGGAATTGCTTCAGCCCACTTTGAAAAGTAGTCCGTGATAGCGAGAATAAACCGATCACCTTTGACTGAAGGGGGAAAAATAGGACCGACAATGTCCATACCCCATGTCTCGAATGGCCAGGATGTGGTCGACGTGTGTAACCGCTCCGGTGGCTGATGCATATAATTCGCATGCACTTGACAGGCATGACATTCTCGTGCGTATTCGATTGCGTCACGTACCATCGTTGGCCAAAAATATCCCATTCTTCTGATTCGATCATACAGCTTGGGACCAGGCTGATGCGCGCCGCACTCTCCTTCATGTGCTTCCTTGAGAACTTCTTTTGCTTCTTCATTCGAAAGACATCGGAGGAGCAAATCATCATACCCTCGACGGTATAATGTACGGGTCTCGGCATTATAAAAGAACCTTGGTGCTCTTCGGCGAATAGATTCTTTTTCTTTCACATCCTCCGGCAAAATGCCATATTGGACGTAATCAATAATGGGAAAGCGCCAATCTCGGGACTCAAACCCGATTTGGGTTGAGTTCACCTCTTTGGCGTTTACGTTTCTATCCTCCTCCTCTTCGATATCCATATCGTATATGGGTATGCAGAGTTGGTGTGACCTTACTGTGACTAGCAGTTCAGCTTCGGGCGGTTGCGCGAGTGATACTGCTAGTGCTGCCAGTGCATCTGCATAAGCATTCTGGAGACGCAGGATGTATTCGATATAAAATTTTTCAAAAGAATCTACCATTCTGATGGCCTCCTGGTGGTACAGAATCAGATCTGGGTTCCTGACTTCATACTCTCCACGAACTTGGTTGACTATCAATTGAGAATCCCCAAAAGCTTCGAGATATTCGACCCCCAGCTCCTTGGCGAAACTGAGTCCAATGAGGAGCGCGTTGTACTCGGCTACGTTATTGGAACATGGATTCGTCAGTGAATAAGCTCGAGGCATCACGTGCTTCCCTGGGGAGACAAAGACAACTCCAATTCCGGAGGAGACTCTAGAACATCCAGGGGTTATTGCCTTATTAACTGCTCTCGAAGCACCATTAAAGTACAATTACCATACTTGTTGGTGTGATGTGGTGTTAACCTCGTGGGTTTCATCTGGCAAGTCATCATATACTTCAACCGTATCTGTTGTCGGACTTGCCGCCAAAAGATCACAAATCACTTGTCCTTTGACCGACTTCTGCTGTTTGAAGTGCAAATCATATTAGGACAAGAGAAGGGCCCACTTTGCTAACCACCAATTCATCGAACCCGGTTGAGTCATGAATACCCATACCGGATTAACATTAGCAATGACGTAAATCGTCTGGCCGACCAAGTAATGTCGCATCTTTTGCACTGCGAATACCAATGCGAGACATTCTTTCTCGATCATTGGATATCGAGACTCGGCGCCTATCAAGGTCCGACTTAGGTAATAGACTGCCTGTTCGTGACCATTATCATCGTCTTGTGCTAATAAAGCACTTATCGAATGGTTCATCGCCTTGATGTAAATTAAGAACGGTTTACCTGATTTTAGTGCAACAAGAACAGGGGGATTCATTAGATATGTCTTGATATCTTCGAATGCTTTTTGGCAAGCATCGTCCCAAATAAATGACACGCCCTTCTTGTTTAGCTTAGAAAATGGTTGGCACTTCCCAGAAAGATTTGAGATGAACCTCCGGATGTAAGCTAAACGCCCTTGCAATCCTCTGAGCTCTCTTAAATTCCTCGGGGGTTGTAATTCATGTATTGCCTTTACCTTGTCTGGGTCGATGTGTATACCCTTAGTGGTGACGACGAATCCAAGGAATTTTCCGCTGGACATTCCGAGGAAGGATTTTGTGGGATTCATCTTCAATTGATGACTCCGCATGAGATCAAACATCGTTCTCAAGTCCTTGATGTGATCTTCTTTGTTGTGGCTTTTTACCACCAAATCATCAACGTAGCATTCAACCGTTTTCCTGAGGTGTTTCTGGAAAATCTTAGTCATCGCTCGTTGGTATGTGGCGCCTGCGTTCTTTAGACCGAAAGGCATCACCGTGTAGCAGAAGACACTGAGGGGCGTTCTGAATGCCGTATGTTTCTCATAATCCGGGTGCATCTTAATTTGATTATATCCCGAAAAGCCGTCCATGAAGGACATTCTCTCGAATCTGCATGTATTGTCGATAATGACATCCGTGATTGGGAGAGGGAAATCGTCTTTTGGACATGCTTCATTCAGGTTCCTGAAGTCAATGCAAATCCTGATTTTGCCATTTTTCTTCATGACGGGAACGATGTTGGCTAACCAGTCCGGATGTTGTTCCTCTCGGATGAATCCTGAGTCGATCAACTTCTTAACCTCTGCCTCGATGGCTTCCATAATCTGCGGACGAAACCGTCTTTGTTGTTGTTTGACAGGTTTGGCATCCGGCTTGATGTCGAGGCGGTGCATTGCCACATTGGGATCGAGCCCTGGCATGTCTTTATAGTTCCAAGCAAAGACGTCGATATATTCCCTGATAAGGGCAATTAATTCCTCCTTCTCATCTGGGGGAAGACTACCGCTGATGAATATAGGCTTTGGATTGGCCTCATCGCCCATATTAATTTGGACTACTTCGTCTTCGGTGGGTGGTTCTCTCTGTTCGAACCTATCACCATATTGCATGTTTAGGTGATGAACCCATGGGTCCTCCCACGTTGGCATTTGATCGTCATCCTCCAACATAGATGGATCAGCTGTAGTCATGTTCGACATTAAGGTCTTGAACATTTCTCCCAAACTTGTGTCGGAATCCCATCCTGAGGAATTTGCCGAGTACCCATCCTTGGCTTTAGCAATTTGATCGATAATTTGCCAACCACATTCATCATCGGACGAGGAAACGTAGCCTAAGCCTCTCTTGTGACGGTAATAGTCATCTGGTTTCCCTTTTGGTACATACGCTGCTTTGACTGGGATACGAGAACCTCGATCGAAGTACAAACCTTCTCCGAGTGTGAAATCATATCCCTGTCTTTCCATGAGCTTGCGCGCTTCCGGACTATATTTAGATAAATGCAGACCAGATTTGTCGTCATCTTCATCTTCTGTTAGGAAATGATCTGGCAACGAAAAATTCTCTCCTTTACCATAAATCACTTCTTTTTGTCCCCCTCTTTTGGCAGGAACAATCTGGGTTGTTCCGAAAGAATGCTGAAGGCGTTTCTTCGTTACATAAGATGATCGGAGCGGCATACATAAATCAGGATTATCGTCTAATCCTTTTATCGTATCATCAAGAGACAAGGAGTACTCTAAATCATGATTTATTTTAATATCGGCAAGTTACCAATTACAACCGCCATCTGACGATTGTTCATCGTCAAGATTGATTACAAAGGGTACAATGTCATTTAAAACAAAACTGCCATTGTAATCGAATCCGGCCTCGGAATCAGCTTCTTCTCCGTTGTCCGTGCCCTGGATTGATGGTTCTGTATCGGATTCATTACCATAAAGGAGAGAATCTGTGAAGTAATTCTCATACCCTTTGAATGGTTGCTTATCCGCGACTACCGTCCTAACCCTTCCATCAGTGTCGACATATTTCAAACACTGATGTAGAGTGGAGGGAACTATAACATTACTATGGATCCAAGGCCGACCCAATAGTAAGTTATAGGATGTCTCAGCATCAATCACGTAGCACGTGACCTCCGTCTTCAAATCGCCCATTTGGCACTTTATTCGGATCTTCCCCAAAGGCCTTGACCCGCTGGTGTTGAATCCGTAAATGACCGTGCCTATGGCTGCCAATTTGCTGACTGGAATGCCAAGGTTATGCATTAGGTGAAGTGGCATAATACTCACAGCGGAACCCGGATCCACTTGGATTCGGTTGACTTCGCTGGAGCCAATGTACCCGACGAAGTACAGGGGCCGATCATGGTTTGAATTCTTCGTCTGCATGTCCTCTTTGGTGAAGGTGATGCAGGGAATGTTCTTAGCTGCCACATTGCACTGTTGAGCTAACAGTTCTAGTTCTTCAGGCGCCGGCTTGATCCGAGTGAGGAACGCTTCTGAATCAGCCAAGGCTTCTTGCAAGGCTTCTCTAGTCTCCTTCGACAGTCGTAGCAACTCATATAGCGTTATCCGTGCTGGAATATTAGCTAGCTGAGCCATGATGTCGAAGACACGCAGAGTTTTCAAACTCTCCGGTTTATCTTTTCCAATCGGACGACTGAAACGAGATTGCTTCGGATTTTGAACCTCCTCGGGCCTCTTTTCTTTCTGTTTATCTACCGGCTGTCGTCGAGCCTCCTCAACCGGTTTAGGAACCGTAATCACCCCCAGCTCTGTGAGAGTCTTGGCTGGTCCACGTTTTGTCACCCCCTGCTCAGCTAATTGATCACCAGGAGATGGATATTTGAAGTGATACTCATTTCCACTCCGGGTCACGAAGACTTCCTGTTCTTCGTCGGAAAGCGGGAAAGTGGGGATTCTTTCGTCATCTTCCCCTGGGATAGCAGAGACTCCATAACAAGACTCTCCTTTCCCTTTGGACTTCTTCTTGGATGACAATCCGGCCCATTGTTCATCTTCAATCAGGTCGGGGTGCACCCAGAGAATCTCACCGTTTGGGGCTGTGTGTGGGACAAGTCCTTTTTGGCGTTGTCCGTGCGGGTCGTCATTCACCGTCTTCATCCCGACTTTGGTGACGCGCTTTGGCTCGAACCAAGTTGTAGGTACCGATCCAAAACTGATTGACACTGCATTTGCTCCCACATTCTTGGCTGGTTTCGGGGTTATGACCCCTACGTCGATCAACGCCTGGATCTTGTCCTTGAGGTGGTAGCATGACCTCGTAGGGTGGTGGACCGCTCTGTGGTACGCGCAGTACTTTGGATCTGTCACTTTGCTGGCTCCCTCTTGATCCACGATCGCCGGCAGCTGGATTTTGTTGTTCTCCAACAAGTACTTGAAGATGCCGGGAACTTCATCATCCTTGAAGGAGTAGACTTTGGGAAACTTCGGCTCTGAAGATTTTTGCCTCTGAGACCGTTGCTGCCAATGCGGCTGCGACTGTTGCGGTGCTCGTTGCTGCTGCTGTTGCTGTTGCTGAGGTTGCAATTGAAACGTTTGGTTAGCATCAACGGCATTAGCATGAGCTTTACCTTTTCCTTTCGGGTTGAAGCTCTGCTTCGGAGGATTTGTTGCCTGTTGGCCTCTCTCCGCCTTCTTTCTTTTGAGGAATCGCTCAACTTGCTCCCCTCGAACCTTCAGATCCTTCCATGTCTTGGATGGTGCTGTGCCCATTGCCTCCAACACGTCCAGCGAAAGGTTGTTATGGCAGGTCTGGAGGATGAATTCCTCAGTGATTGGGTCCCGGCAATTCATCGCTTTGTTTCGGAACCTCTTGACGAAGGTGTCGACTAACTCCCCATCCTTCTGCTTTTCATCGAGCAATGATCCAATAGAGATCTTGGTGTCATCGTCGAAGAAATTTGTGAGGAACTTAGTCTCCATGTCGTCCCAGCTGTTTATGCTACCTGGCTTGAGGCGGCGATACCAATCGAAGGCGGCTCCGCGAAGAGTGCCAACGAATGACCACACCATCAGAGGCTCATTACCAGAGATTATCCCCAAGTGCGATTTGAAATAAATCAAATGCTGAGTGGGTGAACCCATTCCATTAAACGGCGTGAAGTTAATTAGACTGAACTTCGCCGGATATGGGATTGATTCCCACTCTCTTGGGTATGGGCAAGGAATGCCTGTCTTTTTCGTCTCTTGAGCGGAAATCAATGTATTGATTTTGCTCTCGAGGTTCTTAATTTTCAAGCTTTCACCCGAGTTTTCATCAGTGTGATTCGGAGGTGGAAGAGTGGTGTTGTGACTAGCATCCTCATTGCCACCCCCTATATTAATGGGAGGATCATTGACATTGCGGGCTTCATCCGCATTCGCATTCTCTACTTCCTGAACAACTGGATTACGGCGGTTTGGTTCGCCTTGCTGGTTCGTCAGTGCTTGGATCTGTTGATCATGCATCTCTCTCATGCTCTGCATGGCCATCTGCATTTCGAACCTAAAGTTTTCCTGTTGTTTGGCCATGGCCTCTTCGAGCATCTTGGCCACTTGCTCCGCGCTTATCATGAATGATTCGCGGGGTTGCCCTTCACTGGACACAGTGTTGTCAGATGCAATTGCCGAGCCGGTATCTGATTCTTCGTCTCCCGAAGGTACTCTTGTCCGAACCCTACCATACGTTGCGCGAATGATAGCTCCGGATTGCAGACGAGTCACACGTCGGGGTATTTCTGGAATCGCCTCGGGGTTATCTTGAGCCGATGTTCCTCTGTTGGTCATGTTGGTGGTGACCCTTGAATGTTCACCGTCTTCGACCGTCGTTCTTCTTCGTTGGAAACGCCTATGCCTTGGTTTTGGCGTTCCAGTGCTGAGTCTTTCGAACACCGAAACTCTCTCGGGGACTGTCTTGACACAGTTGCACTCAGACAGTACCGCCCGAATGAGCTTTGAACAAGGACAATGAGTTTCGAGCCTTCGAGGGCTTCTCTTTCTGGATTTCCTCGTGCTCCCATTACAATAGTACAACTCGTCAGCTTGACGATCAGAGTAACCTATTGTGTGTTGACACGACTTCTCAGGAATAACGTCTTCGTCATCAGACGAGAATGTTTCCTTCTAAGGGCGACTTGCCTTCTTTGGGCTTTCGAGAGTCATGCGTCTCGAAACGCGCCTTTGTGGGCGTGAATCTTCAACGGGCTCCTGCACTTCGATGCGTAAAGTTGTGCGCTTGGGTGCCACGGTTTTCTCCAAATGTTGAGGGTTGCGGCGACCCCCAGCATGTTGAATTGTTTGGGACTTCTTTATTGGCCCCAAGCGTTCCTGGACTAGAGCTTTGCCTCGTTCCTTGAGAAGTGGACCGAGGCGCTCCAAAA
Organism: Asparagus kiusianus; assembly: GCA_022839385.1. Lineage (NCBI taxonomy): Eukaryota > Viridiplantae > Streptophyta > Magnoliopsida > Asparagales > Asparagaceae > Asparagus > Asparagus kiusianus. The sequence goes on from BQKN01063620.1 coordinate 439,241, forward strand.
CTGATTTCCTCTTCTGGGATGGTCCTGCGAGATCTCCCGGAACAGTTGCAGAAATCACCGGCGATTTGGGTTGATTCACCGGAGTTTGAGCTTTCGGAGGCTGCAGTTGTTGCTCCTTGGTCTGAACCGCCGCTTCAGACTTCGGTTTCCAAACCCTACGAGTTGATGGCGGCTTCTTGACCACCTCCTTCTGTAGCTTTCGACGGGCTTCTTTAGCTCTGGCCCGTGCTTGCGCTGATAATGCGCGGCGTTTGCGGATACGCTCCTCCAGCGTCGAGCGATTCTATTTGACACGGACCCACTCCATCGTTGATGGCTTGGAGGAACCACCATTCATTTGTTGTTGAGGCTGTTTGCCTCGTTTGCTCTTCAGATCCGCGTTGTAGCGGACCCCGTCAACAGATTCCATGGCCTTTGCGAATTGCTTCGCGAGGCGTTGACGCTGCCTCTGGCGAGCTCTCTTAGAGAGAGTCACCACGCCTTCAATGGCGGATTTGACCTGCTTGGAGGCCGTTGGGACTTCACCCGACGTAACTTCGGCGTCGATCGGGGTGAGGTTGTCGTTGGTGGCTTCAACTTCTTCGCACCAACGGACTTTTCTCCTAGAGGAGAACTTCTGGGATTTCTTAGACTTACGGGGGGAGGTAGATCCGGACGAGGACACATACTCCTCGTACTTCTGTTGGTCGAACTCAAACTCGACCTCCTCCACGACCAGGATCAAGATCCGCGGCTGCGACGCTCCGATCTCGGCAACGAGATCGGTGGCTCCCACTGTGG
>BQKN01063620.1:455020-497277 GCA_022839385.1 Asparagus kiusianus
GGGGACTCGGCCGAAACCGAGCCAACCCGAGGTGGCTCGGCCCAAGCAGAGCCACCTCAGGGTGGCTCGGTGGCCGAGCCACCCCAGGGTGGCTCGGCCAAAGCCGAGCCACCCCAGGGTGGCTCGGCCAAGGCCGAGCCACCCTGAGGTGGCTAGGCCCAGTTCTGTGCACGGGGCACAGTTTCGAGCGCCTATAAATAGGCCTTCAGGTTCATTTATTCAAAGGTTGGATTTTGGAGGAGGCGAAGCCCTGCAGGATTGAAACTCAGATCTAAACAAGATTCAAACTTTAAGACTTCGAAGACTTGCTCATCCGGATCTGGTGCTTAGCGATCGACAACGCCAAATAAGGTAGGAGTTCGAGAGGACCGGATCGGGAGATTTACGTTGCTATACTCCGGATCTAAGCTTGGTTCTTAGATCCCGAGATTGAGCGGTTGTTTCCTTGGTGAAACAATCCCTCCGGCTATTATCTCTCTTGGTGGAATAATACCCGTTATACTGCATAGATCTGCCCGGATCTAGATCTAGCGGTGGTCCACGGCAAATAACCCCGGCGCAGGCAAAGAACCCACCAAAGCGAGTGACCGCAAAACAGGAGCTCGCGATTCGTTCGACAAAGAAGGAAACAAGTTGTAATTTTTCTTTATTTGTATTTTGATTTTCATTGTAACCGGCTCTTATAAAAAGACCGGATCTTTGTAACTCGATAAACGATTATTAAAGTGTACAATGATATCAACAATGAAGAAAGCAACAAATTTTCCCGCGAACAAGGACGAGCTTCGGAAACGGGCTGAAATGCAGGTGCGAGCTGATCACGAAGAGAAACTTTCTGATATTAAGTCTCAGCTTGTTTCATTCAGTTTGATGAATTGATGAGTCTATCTTTGTATCGTTCTTTTGGTAGGAACAATTTTTATTTTAAGTTGCTTTGTTTTCCTTTGAATAAAAGTATTGTTGTTTTGGTTTTTCATCGTTTCTCTTGCATATCATTCTCTGACATGGAACAATGAAATTCTGCTTTGGATAGATTGTCTATATGCTCTTGTTTTAAGCATTAGAAGAAATTTATAAATCTTCGAAGTGCCATGTTACATGGTGAGTTTGAGGACTTATCGCTCTATTTATGAGAGTCGATAAGTTAAAAGTGTTGCGATCGGAGCAACTTTAAGGACCTATCGCTCTTTTGACGAGAGTCGATAAGTTAGGAGTGTTGCATTTGGAACAACTTTGAGGACCTATCGCTCTTTTGACGAGAGTCGATAAGTTAAGAGTGTTGCGTTTGGAGCAACTTTGAGGACTTATCGCTCTTTTGACGAGAGTCGATAAGTTAAGAGTGCTGTGTTTGGAGCAACTTTGAGGACCTATCGCTCTTTTGACGAGAGTTGATAAGTTAAGAGTGTTGCGTTTGGAGCAACTTTGAGGACCTATCGCTCTTTTGACGAGAGTCGATAAGTTAAGAGTGCTGCGTTTGGAGCAACTTTGAGGACCTATCGCTTTTTGACGAGAGTCGATAAGTTAAGAGTGCTGCGTTTGGAGCAACTTTGAGGACCTATCGCTCTTTTGACGAGAGTCGATAAGTTAAGAGTGTTGCGTTTAGAGCAACTTTGAGGACCTATCGCTCTTTTGACGAGAGTCGATAAGTTAAGAGTGTTGCGTTTGGAGCAACTTTGAGGAAGATAGAGTTCAAACTTTGTAGGAATGAAACCCATCATAGGTTTAATGCTGACATTGGAAAAGTTTTGTTAACTATTTTGTTCTAAATTGTGCAAAAGTTTTAAACTTAAGCAGTATATTTTCCAAGAATCCAATCCTAGAGACAGGGGTACCCCCTACGTTCATGCTCTTAAGTGGGGCTGCGTATTTTTGAACGAACGCACCTCTGGATTGTTACGTTTAGGTCTGGCTTGCCTATCCCATGGACGCAGGGCCTTGTCCCGCGTCTTATCAGAAGTCCAAGCGATTGTAATGATGACGAAGAGACCATACTGGGGCGGGAGTCTTGGAACTCTACACCATCTACAGCGTGTATATAAATAAACCCGATTGGTCTTGTCAAAAGCCTTAAACGTTTAGGCTTCGTTCTTGCACCCAGAAATAGATTTCTTCTAGGTTTTCGACTGTTTTCTCTTCGTCTTCTAGCCATGGCTCCCAAGAAACCCTACTCGGGTGGAGACGAACAGATGGCGCACCCTACGCCGCCGTCAAAGGATGCTTTCGGACCTACCCCCGGACCGTCGCCGAGACCTCCGACGCCTGGTCATCGAGGTAAGCCTCGCTGTCTCCTTCGCTTAAGAACTTGCATGTCTCTTGATGAAAACTATTCATCTTCTTGACTTTGAATCCTAAAAGAACTTCCCGTGTCCATTGTTGTAAAGAAGAATCGAACCCTTACCGTTGAACACACGGAGCAGTTCCTGTGTTTATTGATAAGAATTGTTCGTTTTCTTACTTTTAGGTTCAAAACCATGTTCCTATGTTCTTTGATCTTTAACATAGAACAGAACTTTTGTGTTTGTTGATGAGATAAAGGGTTGATCCCTTAATCTTGGACGCAGGAAGAAGTTTTGCGTTCATTGGGATCCAACGCAAGTCTAGATTCCTTGCGTTCAGATTGATTTTGACGCGGGTCTGGACTCCTGCGTTTAAATTCGGTTGCCAGGGAATTTACTGAATTTATGTTTGCTTTGTTGCAAGGTGGGTCTTCTGCTTCTGAGCCTATTATCATATCTGACGATGAGGGAGAAGGATTGCTCCAAGAAAGCGCTCCTCTGATTACACCTCTTGCTATTGTCCCTCCTGGTGAAGTTTTTACCCCAGACCCCGAGTGTGTGCACTTCCTCACGGAGCTCCTGGAGAACATGGTGAGGCAAGCATACCTCATCTCTGAGCAAGGATGGGCCCCATTTTCAGAATTTCAGAGCTCGTTCATAGAGGTGATGCGCTCGCTTAAACGTATCAACCGCAGCTGGGCTTATCACTGTGCCGAGAAGATTTACTTCTTCTCAGGTACTGTGGAAATCTTGGAGAAATTGCAGAGTGCTGACTTAAAGCATGAGATAGAGGAGGTTCTTCAAGCCTTGCGATCAGGAGCTGGTGCTGCTGCTGTCACTGCTGAAGAATTGAAGGGGAGGGCTGAAGCAAAAGTCCGACCCAAGCATTCTGCGCGTATATCTCAGGCTAAAGCCCGCCTCGCGTCTTTTTCTCTTTGAAGGCTTTTATAATGCTTTTTAGCTTGTAATAACTTTTGATATTTTCGCAACAATTATTACTCTTGCCTGTGATGAACTGTGGACATCTCCTGAAATGATATAGTCTCTTTTGTGGTATGGGAATTTCTAAAAATTATTCCCTTGCGTTTGAATGATTTGAACGTAGGCCTATCGAGGGCGTCTGGTTTTGATTTTGCATTCAAACAGGTTCGAACGCAACTTCAAGACTTGGGTTGTAGTTATAAGTCTGGTCTTTAGGAAAACTTGATGCCTTCCAGTTTGTTGAGTATTTTTTGGAAGTTGAAATGATCATGTCATGCGTTCGTTAGTGAGAACGCAGTGTCAGGCCTTGCAGCTGTGGGACTTGAAACGTAGCTGTAGACCTTTGAACGCAGCCATAGGACTTGCGTTCAGGAGGGCTGAAACCAAATAGATTATGCTGATATCTATCTGGCAGGCTTTGGAAAATTCCTTTATTATAATGATTCTCAATAACTTCAATCGTCAGAGGTGTAATGTTAACTTGACGGCATACAAGGTAGGAGAACAATTTGTTCGAACAAACATTTAGTAAGCAACCCCCAGCTAGATTCAAGAGGCTTGCTGCTTACGGGTAATATTTCTTAAGAAATTTCTCATTAATTGGCATCATAAGTCTGTCGCCTTTTCTATCGATGAGACGGTAGGCTCCATTGGAATAGACTGTCTCTATCACAAAAGGTCCTTCCTATTTGGGATTAAACTTCCCTTTGGTTTTGTGAGTCATCACCATAGGTCGTCGATTAGCCAAAACTAAATCGCCTTTCTTGAAAATCTGTTCTTTAACCTTTTTGTTGTAGGCTTTAGAAATACGGGCTTAATATAATTCAATCTGCTGTTGAGCTTGAAGTCGCTTGTCGTCTAAAACTTCAAGTTCCTGTAGGCGTCGTCGATGTTTTTCTTCTTCTGTGAGTCCCATCGTAATTGCAACCCTCAGAGAAGGGATTTGAATCTCAAGTGGCAGTACAGCTTCACAACCGTATACTAAGGAGAACGGCGTAGCTCTTGTAGAGGTCCTCACCGTTGTTCGATAGGCCCACAAATATTCGCCGAGTCTTTCATCCCAATCACGTCGACTCTTAGAAACGAATTTCTTAAGAAGTTTCACAATGGTTTTGTTGAAGGCTTCTGCAAGGCCATTCGCTGGCGGATAATACGCCATAGATGCGACACTTTGAATTCTGAATCTATCACAAAATCTCTGAAACCCAAAGCTAACGAATTGTGTTCCGTTGTCGTGAACTATTCGTCTCGGGACCCCAAAACGGTAGATGACGTGATGTTTGATGAACTTAATCACGTTCTTCGTCTTGACTTCTTTTAGCGGGATTGCCTCCCCACATTTGGAGAAATAGTCGGTCACGGCCAAAATGAACCGATGTCCTTTAGAAGTCGGAGGAGAAATTGGACCCACGATATCCATACCCCATACTTCAAATGGCCAAGATACAGATGTAGGATGTAAATTTCTCGGGCTTGATGGATAAAATCACCATGAATCTGGCATGCATGATAACGTTTAGCATAGTCTGCTGCATCTGCGAACATCTTTGGCCAATAATATCCAATTCATCGAAGACGATCGCCCAACTTAGCTCTAGGCTGATGAGCTCCACACATTCCGTCATGAGCTTCCTTCAGGGCCTCTTTTGCTTCTTTCCGAGAGAGGCATCTAAGCAAGACTCCATCATGTGATTTACGGTACAGGGTTTGAGAAATTGCATCATAATAGAATTGGAGGGCCTTTCGCTTGATAGTGGCCGCTTCCTTAGGGTCATCAGGTAAGATTCCATTTATGGCATAGTCGATATACGGAAACCGCCAATCCCTAGCTTCCAATTCCATCGAGGTTGTACAGACTTCTCCTGTTGCTGTCTTATTTGAGCTTTCTTCTATAAGAATCTTGGAGCAGTATAGCTCACGCCCTGTGACTAGGATCGTTGTTTCAGCCCCTGGTGGTAATGCCAACGAAGTTGCCAACGATGCCAAGGTGTCTGCGTAGGCGTTCTGAGCTCGTGGAATGTATTCAATAAAGAACCCTTCGAACTTCTTAGCTTGCTTTAACACTAGGAAGTAGTATGGGATTAGGTCCTCATGACGTACTTCGTATTCCCCTCGGACTTGATTTACAATGAGCTGAGAGTCACCGTAAGCCTCGATTGTCGAATATTAAGTTCTTCGGCGAATTGCATTCCTAGTAGCAGAGCATTATACTCGGCCACATTGTTGGTGCAAGGTTCGATTAGAGAAAATCCTCTTGGGATAATGTGACCATTTGGGGAGACGAACACCACTCCTACTCCCGTAGTAATTGCTCCATGAGGGTTTGCTCTGGATGCACCGTCAAAGAATAATTTCCACACTTGCGTAGATTCTCGAGTGATACAAGCTTCGGCGACTTCGTCAGGCAATTCTTCGCACAATTTAGATGTCCCTGGCACCGGGTGATCAGCCAAAAAGTCTACCAACGCTTGACCTTTGACCGCCTTTTGTGGCATGAATTGCATATCATATTGTGACAAGAGAATGGCCCATTTTGCGAGCCGACAATTTAGAGATGATGGCTTAGTCATTAGAACTCTCAAGGGATTCACCTTAGAGATAACGTAAATTGTCTGTCCAACTAGGTAGTGTCGCATTTTTTGAACTGCAAATACCAAAGCGAGACATTCTTTTTAACTGGATTGTATCGGTGTTCGGCTCCCATCATAGTCCTACTTAGGTAGTAGATGGCTTGCTCTTGACCTTGATCGTTGTTCTGGGCCAACAAGGCTCCAAGAGAGTGTTACATGGCTCTCACATACAACAGGAATAGTTTTCCTAATATTGGGGCTACAAGAACAGGCGGTTGAGTAAGATACTCCTTAATTTCTTCGAATGCCCTTTGGCAATCCTTATCCCAAATAAAGGATACTCCTTTCTTCATGAGTTTAGAGAAGGGTTGACAACGTCCGGAAAGATTTGATATGAATCTCTGAATGTAGGCCAACCTCCCTTGTAGTCCTCGGAGCTCTTTGAGACTCTTCGGAGGTGGCATGTCTTGGATAGCACGTACTTTTTCTGGATTAAGAGAAATTCCCTTGGATGTGATGATAAATCCTAGAAATTTTCCGCTTGACACCCCAAGGAATGATTTTGTTGGGTTCATCTTCAGTTGATGTGTTTGCTTGATATCGAACATTGTCTTCAAGTCTGCGAGATGATCACCTTTATGTTGGCTTTTTACTGCTATATCATCAACGTAGCACTCGATCTTCTTACGCAAATGTTCGTGGAAGATGGCGTTCATTGCTCGTTGGTAAGTTGCACCTGAGTTCTTCAGGCCGAATGGCATTACTGTGTAGCGATACACCCCCAGTGGGGTTCTGAATGCAGTATGCCTTTCGTCTTCAAGATACATCTTGATTTGATTGTACCCAGAAAATCCATCCATGAAAGACATCCTTTCGTATCCGCAGATATTGTCAATCATAACATCGGTGATAGGAAGAGGAAACTCGTCTTTCGGACAAGCTGCATTGAGGTCATGAAAGTCGATGCATATTCGGACTTTACCATTTTTCTTGGGAACTGGAACAATATTGGCTACCCAGTCTGGGTGCTGTTCTTCTCTGACAAAGCCTGAGTCTATAAGTTTTTTAACTTCGGACTCAATTGCTTCCATGATTTCTGGACGAAATCGGCGTTGTTACTGTTGAACGGGTATTGCATCCGGATCGATGTTGAGACGATGCATGGCAACTTTTGGGTCGAGACCAGGCATGTCTTCATAATTCCAAGCAAAGACGTCTATATATTCTCGGATGAGAGATATAAGGTCTTCTCTCTCAGATGATGATAAATTTTTAGCTATGAAAATGGGTTTAGGATTATGTTCATCTCCCATGTTGACCTGGATCACCTTATCTTCAGTAGGTGGTTCACGTTGTTCGAATCGCATATCCCATAAGATGTTGAGACGCTTGATCTAAGGGTCATTGGTCGATTCGATTAACTCTTCATCACCCCCTGCATCTTCATCTGGATGACTAGTTAAAACTATGTTCACAGTCAAGCTTTCCAAGAAAGGTCCGACACTGACGTTAGATTCCCAGGAAGACGTTCCGGATGAATGGTCTTGACGTAGATAATCAATGATTTTGTTTTGTGAGGTAGAGGGAGTTATGACATAGCCCAAGCCTCTTCCCGTTTTTTGATAATAATCCAGTGGTTTTCCTTCGAGAGTGAGAGACATTCGAATTGGTGTTCGCCTTCCTTTCCCAAAGTTTAAACCTTATTTTTCGTTAAAGTTGTACCCCATTCGTTTCATTAATTGGATGGAATTAGGTTCGTGATAATGGAACTGTGGAACTCCATCATCTTCTTCGGAACTTCCCCGTTTGAGTGGTTCGGGTTTGACTTTGCCGAAATGAATCGGCCTTTGCCCTTTCCTTTTGGACGGGACCTTGAAGAAAGTCTTCTGTGCATCCTCTATCTCTTCATCTGAAGCGAAGGATGACTTAATTGGCAATGTGAGGGATGTTTCTGCACATAACGTGTGCCATGGATCGGTATCTACAATATGATCATTCTCTGTTTGTTCAACTTTAAAAAATTCATCAAACAAGTACGCCAAAATAAAATCTTCATTAATACACCACTCGCCCTCACTCGGTACATTATTATTGTCCTCGACTGGACCCATTACATTAAAGTTCAATTCCCACGGACAGTCTCCTTCGGGGTCTGGTTCGACGTCCGCCTCGTTGCTGCTGTCAACATCTTCTTTCTCTTGTGATTCCGAATAGAAGACCGAATCTGTGTGGAAATTTTCTACTCCTCTGAAAGGATATTTTTCCGCAATCAGGGTTCGAACTTCATCTTCATCATTGACATACTTCATTTCTTTATGTAGAGTAGATGGGATAATACGGTTTGCATGTATCCATGGACGTCCTAGCAAAAGATTGTAGGACGTGTCCGCATCTATGATGTAACAAGTTACTTCGGACTTAAGGTCTCCAATCTGACATCTGAGCTTGATCTTTCCCAGAGGCCGAGTGCTATTAACATTGAACCCGAAAATGGTAGTTTGAGTAGCATTCAACCGATGCATGGGAATCCCCAAGACTTGCATAACTCTGTATGGCATGATGCTGAGCGCCGAGCTTGGGTCAACCTGAACACGGCTGACCTCTGATGAGCCGATGTATCCTGTGTAATATAGGGGTCTGTCATGCTTGTGCTTGACCTGCATATCTTCCTGAGTGAAAGATATGCGTGGTAGACTTCTTGCTGCTTGCAAGCATTGCAGGCAGGACTGATCTTTAGACGCTTCAGGGATTGGAGTAACTTAAGTGATAAAGCTCTCCGTGTTCTTCAAAGCTTCAATTAGAGCTTCTTTGGTGGTTTTGGAAAATCTCAAGAGCTCATATAGGGTGATCCTAGCGGGTATATTGGCCAGCTGCGCCATTACATTGAATTGGAAGGGAGCACTCGTTTCCCCAAGATCCTGGTGAAGGTTTTTATTGAACCGAAGCTCTTTTTGCTTCCCTTTATCGACCGGCTTTTTTGGTACAGAACCCCCAGCGTCTTGGGGCCGTTCTTCAACTTCTTGAGCATTCTGGTCATAGTTCCTCAAGTAAGCTTTTCCAGACCGAGTACCAGGGTTACCCTCTGGGTCTGCTGTCAGGACGATTCTCTCTTCCTCTGAGTCGGTGAGAGGTTCGAGATGGTCATTATTCTCATTAACAGAAGGGCTAATCATGTTGGATGACTTAGATTTGCCTCTTTTCTGCTTATGCGTGGTGTTTGTCCACTGTTGATCTTTAATTAAGTCGGGATGGACCCACATTATTTCTCCTTTTGGGATGGTGAGAGGTACCAACCCCCTGTCTTTCTGATTGTATACATCGGTGTTCTTCAGGTGCATTTCCCCTTTTGGGATGGGAATGACACCATTTGTAGCAGTTATAGGGAGGAAGTCATCGAACTGGACTGCAATCAAATTAGTGGATACAGTCTTCTGCTCCGGCTTCAGGGTAAGCACGTTAGCATTCACCAAATTTTGCAAGATGTCCTTGAACACATAACATTTTCTGGTAGGATGTCCCAAGAAACTATGATAGCGACAATAATTGGGGTCGTCTACCTTCCCTGCTTCATTTGGCTTTCTGATTTTAGGGAGCTGCAATTTATTGTTCTTCCGAAGAAGCTGGAACAGGATGTCTACATGCTCCTCTTTGAACGAATATTGCTTAGGTGCTCTTTGTTGGTTTGGTGCTTTGCCTTGTTTTCCTGATGACGTGTGTGCATCGGTATCGGCAGCTAACGTCTCCTTCCCCTTGGAGCGTGGCGCATTGTTCTGGTTACATTGCTGTTGGGGTTTGGGTTGAGCAACTTCTTCAGCCTTGACCCGAGCGACAATCTCTTCAGCTTGTTCTCCTTGTGATACTAGTTGTCTCCAGGAGCGACATTCTGCCACTCCGATCTGGGCAAGGAGCTGCGTCTGCAAGTTGTGCTTGCAAGTTTCAACCAAAGTTGATTAAGTCATACCTGAGGGGCATCACAATGCCATGCTGCGGAATCTCTCCACATAAACTTTGATACATTCTCCCTTCTTTTGCTTGGTGGCGAGAAGGGTAGGGATTGAGACCTCCGTGTCATCTTCGAAGAACCTCGCTAAGAAAAGCCTTTCCAAGTCTACCCATTTCGGAATAGAGGCAGCAGCCAGCTTCATAAACCATTCAAAGGCGACACCCTTCAGGGTACCGATGAATAGCCTGGTCAAGATGGCGTCGTTCACCACCACATCTCCAGTCTGAGATTTGAAGTAGTAGATGTGCTGATTCAGTGACCCGGTGCCATCAAACGGTTGCAAGGTTGAAGCCTTAAACTTTGGCGGGTATGGAGCTGTATCCCACTCCGCGGGATAAGGTCGTATCACTCTTTCTTCTCGAAGCTCGCTCCTATTGGACATTGCATTAAGGCGGGCCTCTAGCTCATCCACTTTAATTGACTGAAGATTCGGTTCTCTCTCTATCTCTTTCTCATTTTCGGAGGAAGACTCCAAATTGTGAGTTTCATGTTCCACATTCTCCAGTACCTTCTGTTTTCCCTTAGAAGTTGTCTTTCGGGAGGATTCTGGTCTTTGGCCTTTTTCAGCAAGGAGCTGAGCCAACATATCCTTCATTTGAAGAAGGGTTTCTTGTTGTGCATGAAGCATAACACGATGTTCGTCCACTCTTTTAGCTAAATCTTCCGGGTCTCCTGCCATGTAAGCGGGAACTTCACGAGCCACAACAGAGCTTGAAGATTGAGATTCGGTAATTGCTAAATGTGCATCATCAGAAACAATCCCCTTGGCTAACCTTTGGTAGTTAACCGGGCGAATAGCTCCTGTCCGCGTCCGAATGCGTCGATATACTCCTTCGAACTCGTCAAAAATTTCCTGAACGGTTGGGGAATGGCTCCTTTCTGACTCATCAGAATCGGGAGCGGAGGTTTTCCCTCTGCCAATCACATTAATAGTGACTTGAGGATATTCAGCTTTAGAAATCTTCTTGTTCTGATGATGTCGTCGCTTGGTAGGTCTTGCAACGCCAGATAGTCTATCGAATACAGACCTACGAGGTTCAGGTGTACAACAATGATATTCGGAGAGGACTGTTGAAATGAGCCGCTCACAATGACATAAGTGAGTTGCTCGCTGCGTTGGTTTTTCCCTAGAAAGTAATTCTCGCAAATCAAAGACTTGAGAATAATTCTTTGGTGGGAATGAAACCTCCTGTTCTTGAGTGGGTGAGACCAGTTCTTGTTGGACATGAATCTTAAGCCCGTGCTGACTCCTTTGTACTTGGCGGACCGCATCGTGTTCTGGAGTTGAAATGCAAGGGTTGCGTTGTGATTTATAACTACCAGGTTTTGGCCTGTGTTTAGTTGATGAAACAGACCCTTTGGGATCCTGTTTTGTTTGGACGCACCTATGAGGTGCGTTTTTATCCTTAACAGTACTGCGTTTTGGATGGACAATGCACCGCTGATGGTCGCGTTTAAGCTGTATCACCCAGGGCTCATAATTAGGCTCATTGCCGTGAAGTATGCGTTCTGGAGCAGGAACACGGTTTTTGTGCGAGTCCTCGAGAACGTTTTCCTCGCATTGAACCCAGGATCGGTTTTCTCAAAGATGTGCTCTTCGGATGGATCTTCTCCGTCTTCGAACGGCGTTCTTATTGGCTTGTTTCTGAGTTTTGGTCGTAATGCCATCGGCATTGGTGGGATTTTCCTCCATCATAGGCCTTTTACCACCCACTAAACGTTGTGTTGACACGGGTGTAGAATCTTCAACTTGCAGAGCGAGTTTGAGACTTTGGCCAAAGGAGAGGACTTTCTTCGGCTTCTCAACCATAGGTTGAATCTCTTCAGAGGCTTTTTGGATGTTGTGCTTGGCCTTGGGGCTAAGCGATCCAGAAGAGAGAGCTTCCTCGTACTTGGCTTGATCAAACTCTACAACGAGAGTTTCTACAGTTGTTCTAGCGAGATGGACGTCGGATTGCACCACCACTTCTTCGTCAGTGAAGCTAGTCCCCAGCAGAGTCGCCATCTTTTGTTTGTTGAAAAAATTTTGTAACAAGAAAATAATGAAAGAATTGTATTTGATTTTTATTCTCTCTAACTGCTTAGAAAAAGAATGTTTACAACTCTCTCAACTCTCAATTACAATTTGGATTCCTGATTACAAACGAGAGGAGGATGAATTTGATTCTCCCCTTTGTTTAAAACTGGGTTCTTCACGGTGGCGATGAGATGCTTCCCTTGAATGCTCGCGTCGAGTTTGCTTCTCGTTGACGATCCAAACGTCTAAACTTGCTGGAACAAATGACTTGTATAGTTAAAGAACCCTCCACGAGTGTTGTACCTCAGAGTGAGTGACAAACTCTAGTAAAAAGAGTTGTTTAAACCAAAGTATTTTGGTTAATAAGCCAAGTATCAAAGATCTGAAAATCTTCAGTTTGTTGAAGATTGTTGCCTTCAGACTCTTCTAAGAATCCGCTCCAATCTTAGAGAAAAATCTCTTCCTCGATCTGATCCGATCCTCTCCTGGTCCAATCCTTAACTCTGTTGAGTTTGTTGATATTTATAGGGGGATTAGGGATGTAACTGCCCCCATAATCTGCACCTAAATGAGGGTTTAGTTGCCCCATTAATCAGGTGTAACAACCCGCTCAAACTACCTCCCCAGATCGTGGGTGAAGAGCGGTTTGAACAGGTCAAACGCAAGTCGTGTGTTGCTGGGCCTGGACCTGTGTACACTTTTGGATGATGCGTTCATACTGCGTTCAGCGGCTGTGATCGCAGTTCGTGTTGTGTTTGAGCAGCGTTAGGTAGCGATATGAGCTGCGTTGGGCAGCGATAGAAGCTACGTTGAACAGCGGTTGGGAGTTGCGTTGGAGCTGCGTTGGGCATCGGTTGGGACCTGCGTTGGGCAGCGATAGGAGCTGTGTTGGGCAGCGGTTGGAAGCTGCGTTAGGCAGCGATAGGAGCTGCTTTGGGCAGCGGTTGGGAGCTGCGTTGGCAGCGGATGCCTTCTTTGTCTTTATATATGGATGACACCAATGACCAATCGAGAAGGTCCTATTCAGGCCATTTTTGTCAATTGAAGCATCCCAATAACGCTCTATCAACTGCAGGTCACAATCTTCACTAAGATAGCTTGATCGTGCGCTTCTCAGCATGCTGAATATTCGCTTACAGCTCTCTAGATCTTTCCGCTTTTCTAAAATCATTACACTGCTCATCATCATCTCTAATAGTTACTAATGTAATATCAGCCATGTTGTTGTCGTAGCCATCAAGATCAATCATCTCACATTGGAGGCTTGTTAGCAGCGGATGAAGTTATGTTTGCGTTCACATTGGTGTTGTGTCTTGATGATAGTTCATAGGGAAGACTTCCTCGCCTTAGTTTGAAGAGACCGTCGATTTATAGTCTCTTCCTGTCAGAGCGCTGTAAAGATCGTCGTTTTGTAATCTTTGCTTTAGCTCTTTGATATGTGAGAGTCGTCAGATTGTAACTCCCGATGTTGATTGTGGAAATTATTGATTGGAGCTTTCATGAAGGTCGTCAGATTGTAATCTTCATCAATCTATGTAGAATTCTTCAAATTGTGGCTTTCTGGAACTCGTCAGATTGTAACTTCCAACATCAGTGTTTAATGGGGAGTTAGCTATCTTTTATAATTTTTAGACAGCCTACACCTACAGTTCGGAGAGGGAAAAGAGACGAGATCATAGGGGAGAGTCGAGTGAGGATGAGAGTGTGTGTGTGTGTGTGTGTTGAGTTGGAATGAGGAAGAGAGAGGAGAGATTTGATTATATATGTGGACTCCATTATAGGGAGAGGGGGATCGAGGGAGAGAAGGAGAAGAGAGAGGGGGCGGGTTAGAGTTGAGAGGTGGAAGAGAGAGGAGCAATCTAGCTATGGTTTAGAGAGAGGAGCAATGTAGCCATGGTTTAGAGAGAGAGAGAGAGAGATGATCGATGATGATTGCAAAGGGGTAATTTTGGGTTTTATCTTTCACTCCTGAGTTAACAGAGTGTAAGGGGCTAAAGTGCAAATGACAATGTATTTGAGGCTTTTACACATGAAAAATAATTCTAAGCACTGGAACGCATGAACTTTTGATTTATGGGGCTTTGACACAAAATTTCCATGAAATATTAGGATGATCATTTGTATCCAATATTAGTGGAGGTGTATAAGCTTATTATAATTTTTTTCAGAGCAATAATGTAGACACAGTTACCTTTTATTATATTATCCTTGTGATATTACCAATTTTTTTGAATTTTTGCATGATAATTTATTTTTCTTCTTTTACCCTTCATTTATTCCTGGGTAATCTTGCAAAAAAGCTTTTTGCCATCAATAATCTCTAGAAGTAAAAGAAGAATTATCATTTCTAGTGATGATACAAATATATCATGTAGATTAAAATATTAATTGGATAGTTAATGTCTTCTAATAATTTTTATCAATTGACATAACATATTCTCACTTAAGTGGGAATGTCAATTCCTTGATAATTCATTGGGAATAGCAATTCCCACATTAAGTAGGAATTGATGAAAAATAGGAATGATATTTCTAGTATCCAGAAATACATCATGTTTGATAAGCATGAATAAGAAGTTAGAAATGTATTTTATTCTCACTCATTCCCACATACTAAACGAGGTGTAAGAGATGTAAGAGTTAATTAAAAAGTTATCTAACAACGAGTGTAATTAGATAAGTAGTAAATTGTAAAAAGATTAACTCAAATCAATAAACTACAATGGAATATTCCAACTGTTATCTTGTGACATTTAGGTTGGGAGAAAAATGAAAACAAAATAACCAGAAAACAAATTAACTATTATAATGATTGGAAGAATAAAATTAAAAATAACTATAATTTAGAGGTTGTACATCGAAAAACCCCAATAAAAAAATAGCTTGTGCACAAAGCTTAAGAGGTCCAATGTTAGTCTATGTCTTGTTTAATCTTTTGAGAGCTAATCTTGTCCAAAATCTGGTCTACATTTCCTCAAAACTTTGATTTGTTTAAGGCTTATATAAATTCTCAACAGGGTAAAGGTTGTTACCTGTCTACATAAACCTGTACATAGTCATATTGATAATTCAATATATTCTCTATTTGGGATCTCAAAAAATATTTCTCTCTTTTCTCTGATGGAAACTCTCAGATCACTTTCACCTTATTCCACGCCATTGATTGTTTTAAATATACTGCTTAGTTAGTCATCATAAAATAAGAATAATCACATGCTGTAACCATTAATTTATGCTGCTTAAACATTATTTTTATTAAAATGATAACATATCCTAACGAATAATGGAGTTGTTTATGTCATATAAAAGTTTGATTCTCATGCACCCTGTACATTATGTCCTTCTCATGGGAAAGCATTATACTATATATATTAGAGCTTAATTAGTCATTTGTAACGTCTATTGCGTTCTCCTCTTTGATTAGATTTTGCTCATCTCTTAGGTATTAATTAATTTTTTTCTCCTACCTGATTAAAACTTAATGAGTCATTAAGATCTTAACTAATATTTTTCCTCCGCTCTGCTTAGAGATTAATCAGTTATTTTTAAGATCTTAATGAATGTTTTCGGTCTTCATCTTAGACTCTTCACTTGTAATGGACATCAGTATAGATTTGTCTCGTTTATTATGACTACTATTGTTGATGCCTGTTGACAAACAGTCGATGAGGAGTCTCTGCCATAGGATGTAGTTTCGATCCTGGCGGCGCTGAGGAGAATGGAGAGGATGAATGTTGGGGCCGACTCTTCCTCCGACTTTATGCCCGACCCTTCGGCTGGAATTCCTGATCTTTCTACACAAACAAGAAGAAACCCTTGGTAGGGTGGGGACCGTTTCCTCCATGGTACCTCCGACGGTCAAGTCAGTTTGAGAGCTTGAGTGGGGTTTAAGGGACGGTCAAGTCATCGGAGCGTACTCTTTTGGGAGTTTTAATAGTTCTTTTTTAACCAATGTAGGTTCCTTGTTTTTGTGAAGAAGTTCCCCCCAAAAAACATACCTCTTGCGTTCCTCTTTTCTTCTTCTTTTATAGTCCATTGCCTCTGAGTGGTTGACCCTCGGCTTTGACTATACATAGGAGGTGACTGAGAGGTGAGCAGTAGAGCTGCTGAGTCATCCTTCTCCTTCCAGATGTCGGCTGGCAATTGAAAGGGAAGTCATTCGAATATAGGAGAGAGATGCCCTCTTAGTATCTTGGATTCGACAGATGAGGTAGGACAGAGAATAGGTCGGCTGCTTAGCCGTCCTTCTCTCTCCAGATGGCGGCTGGCGATTGGAGGAGAAGTCATTCGTGCACCGGAGAGCATCATGGCAATCTTTGGAAGTGACTTGTAAGCAGAATAAGTGGCTTGGGCACGAGGTTTGTCAGAATGGGGATCTAGATGGGACTGGTCAATACTGTTGTATCGATTGACATCTGAAGTGAGTTTGGTCGGATCTTATCTCTTTAGTCGAGGCGGGTTGATTTGCGAGCCATCATTATGATTTGCCGACCTGATAGTCGAGTGAGCTTTGGGTCGAGTGTATGGTCGAGTCATCTGCTCAAGGAGTCGTCTTAATTACGATGGGGCGACTGATCCCGCACTTCGAGTTGGTCATGATGTCCCTTGATCGAAAGATGGCTTATTTGCTCGAGAGACTTGACCTTGGCTGGGTTTTTGAGCCTCTAAGTTGGTTTGGGCCATAGCTCTCTTGGGCCTATGCAGACATTCTTCCAGCATCTCTAACTCTGTATGGTGAATTACCATAACATCTATGATTAAGAATGAAAATTTGTAAAAGATATAATCTTCCATTAATGTATGAGATACTTAAGCTATATAAGCAGATACAAATTAGTTTAATTAAAGAAGAGGACCTCTCAGTCATCTTAGAGGAAAGATTCATTTTAAGTTTGTTTTAGTACACTTAGTATGTGCACAAGAAAACGAGTTCTTTTTAATGAACTAGTTCTTGTGCATGCGCAATGCACGTGGTTAATATCAAAATAATTTTTTTTTGTTTATTTTCTTACTATAAAATAAGTCAGATTTATTTTGAGTTAAAATCTATAAACATGGTGTTATGATGCTTTCAATCACCATAGTGTGACCAATTAGCAGCAACGGACAGGTGTACTTCTGCATACAATGCCCCAATCAAATTGGCAGCCAAAGACCCGTTAGGATTCCACCTTAGCTGACTCACCAAGTCAACATTCCCTTATGTCGACTCGAATGGCGGAACTTGTCGGCTCTCTTGTCAAAGGTGACTCGCTATGAGCCCATTCGACTAGCTATTCAACATCATTGTGAGGTCGATACGAAAGGCGTTACTTCTTGACTGAGTCAAAGGACGACTTCAGCCTCGAGCCTATCCTACTGACAACATATTAGCATCGCATTTAATGCTCGACAGGCGTGTAGGCGTCAAAAATTACCTATAGGTCCCCGCACGCACCTCGAGATAGAGAGAAGATGATGAACGTCGTTATTCGAGTCACAGAAGCTCATGTGACGATGACAAATGCATGAAGTGAGTCGACGGACCATACGAAGCAACGAAACTTCGGAATAATGGAAACACGAACTGATCGGGAGCCCCACGTCGCTTACGAGAGGCGAAGCGCCCATCGTATCCCATTTATTCCACATATGATTCAATGATGGGAGCTTATAGATCTCCTCGTCAACTTTCCAACGCACTTTGAATCACGTAATTTCGAGTTCGGACAACAAAAATACGACGGAAACGGACAGAGCGTACGAAACAACGTTCCAGGCCTCACCAAGACACCCCAAGGTGTCTCGGCCAGACCGAGACACCCACGGTGTCCGCAGACCCGAAAAACTAAATTTTGGTAGTTTAAATCTATTTTTTGATCGTTAACCATCTGGATTTGTTTCAACTGGTAGAATATCATCTAAGAACGTGGTTAAGTGGTTATAACTAAAGATAAGAGTGAATCGACCATTCTTATCCAAACACAGAGCTCTTGAAGCCTATAAATACAGCCTCAGGACCTAAATTTCTTCAGATCTGAAATTCTCGAGCGTTGGCGAAGCCTTGCCGAACTGAAGACTGAAGGAGCACCAATTTCAGAAGCGACGAGAAGACTTCAGTGAATTCTTCGGCATAAAGAAGGAGAGTTCGATAGATATGCACCCCGGTTCTTTTCCTTGAGATCGCCCCGTTGTGGTGATCTCGAGAAGAGTGGTTATCTCGCTGTTACCGAGATAATTGCTTCGGTTTCTTGATTCCTTCGTGAATCAACAAAGCTCCGGATCTGATTTGATCATTTGGTGGTCCACGGATATTAACGTCTCCATCACAGGCCAAGATCTCACACAACCAGCGGGCAATAAATACCCGTTACGCTGTTTGACGAGAGTTATACTTTTTTGTTTTTCATTGTGTAAGGGTTTTATAAAAAGACTCTCTTTTGTTATCATTGTAACGACTGAAGTTATAATGATTACATCAATGAAAACATTAACTTTTCCCCCAAACAAGCTGGCGACCATAGTGGGAGCCAACAGTCTCGTCAATGAGGCTGTCATGTCGCAGCCAACGATCAAGATCCTTGTGGCTGAAGAGGTCTGTAGGCGTATAAAACTGCCTATAGGTCCCTTAACACATCTCGACGACGTTGATTCGACAAACGAACCATCAGGCAACGTATCCAAACACGATCGTTAGTCCACAACACCGAAGCCAAGTGATACGCGACGAAGCGGATTAACGAGGCTACGAGGCTAACGAACCGCACACAAACAACGGAATAAATCCACTCGCGTGCGGAATCAAGCTAACAGGTTGACGAATCAACGAGTCATCCAACCAAGAGCGGACTCGGACGAATCACGATCGATTTAAGATCAGTTTCGGACTCAAATTCAAAAGTGGATTTATTACCAAATCAGGAACCGGATTTACTATCAAATCAGGTCAACGAATCAGGTCCGAACAAATCAACCACAGAACCGGAAAACGAAAAACGGCAAAACCAACACCAAGAGGGGCTCGGCCGAAGCCGAGCCACCTCAAGGTGTCTCGGCCAAGGCCGCGCCACCTTAAGGTGGCTCGGTGGTTCGGCCACCTGTGCGCGGGCACAGTGAAGGTGGCCTATAAATAGAGGGGCTTGGCTCATTTGTCAAAGGTTGGAAATTTTGGAGAGGCGAAGCTCTGCTGGATTCGAGGCTCAGAACTTAATAAGATCCAAGATTTGGGACTTCGAGGACTTGCTCTTCCAAATCCGGTGCTCGGCGATCGTCTACGCCAAACAAGGCAAGAGTTCGAGAGGAATCGGATCTCAGATCTACGCAGGCATACTCCGGATCAAAGCTTGGTCTTTGATCCCGAGAATCGGGCGATTATTTCCTTGGTGAACTAACCCCCCCCCCCCGGCTATTATTTCCTTGGTGAAATAATACCCGTCGTACTGCGTAGATCCGACCAGATCTAGATCTCGCGGTGGTCCACGGATAAACCCCGGCACAGGCAAACAACCCACGCAAGCGAGCGACCGCAAAACAGGAGCTCGTGATTTGTTCGACAAACAAGAGAAAAGTTGTAATTTTCATTTCTTTTATTTGATTTTCATTGTAACCGAATCTTATAAAAAGACCGGATCTTTGTAACCGATAAATAGTTATTTGAGATAGCAATGGAATCAGTGAAGAAAGCTACGATTTTTCCCGCGAACAATCTGGCGACCACAGTGGGAGCCGACGATCTCGCTGCCGAGATCGAAGCGTCACTGCCGCGGATCTCAATCCCGGTCGTGGAGGAGGTCGAATACGAGTTCGACCAGCAGAAGTTCAAGGAATACCTGTCGTCCTCGTCCGGATCTACCTCCCCCCGCAAGTCCAAGAAGTTCTCCCCTAGGAGAAAAACTCGTTGGTATGAAGATGTCGAAAATACCAACGAAGATCTCGCCCCGTTTGATGCCAAAGTCGCATCGGGTGAGATTCCTCCAACTCCCAACCAGGTCAGGTCTGCTCTGGCCAACCCTTCCGTCGCAGAGGGCGTGGTGACTCTCTCGAAGAGAGCCCACCAAAGGCAACGTCAATGCCTTACGAAACAATTCGCAAAGGCAATGGAGTCTGTTGACGGGATCCGCTACAACGCGGATCTGAAGAACAAGAGAGGCAAAAAGCCTCAACAACCAATGAATGGTAGCTCCTCCAAGCCGCCAACGAACGAATGGGTCCGTGTAAAACGGAATCGTTCAACGCTGGAGGAGCGCATTCGCAAGCGCCGCGCACTATCAGTGCAGGCACGGGCTCAAGTCGAGGAAGCCCGTAGAAAGTTGTAGAAAGAAGTGGTCAAGAAACCGCCACCAACTCGCAAAGTTTGGAGACCGAAGTCTGAAGCGGCGATTCAGGCTAAGGAGCAACAACTGCAGCCTTCAAGAGTTCAACTTCCGGCGAACCAACCCAAATCGCCGATGATTTCCACAACTGCTCTGGGGGATCCCGCAGGACTATCCCAAAGGAGGAAGTCAGTCTTGGAGCGCCTCGGTCTACTTCCCGAGAAGCTAAACAAAGCTCCAGTCCAAGAACGTTTGGGTCCAATAAAGAAGCCCCGAACAATTCAACATGCTGGGGGTCACCGCAACCCTCAACATGACAAAGAAATCAGGGCAACTAAGCGCACTACTCTGCGCATCGAAGTCCAGGAGCCCGCCGAGGATTCACGCCCACAAAGGTATGTTTCGAGGCATGTGACTCTCGAAAGCCCGAAGAAGGCAGTTCGCCCTCAGAAGGAAATGTTATCGTCTGATGACGATGACGTTATACCTGGGAAATCGTGCCAACACACGATAGGTTGCTCCGACTTTCAAACGGACGAGTTGTACTATCGTGTTGGGGGTACGAGCAAAGCCAGAAAGAGAAGTCCTCGAAGGCTAGAAACTCAGTGCCCTTGTTCCAAACTCATCCGGGCGGTATTGTCTGAATGCAACTGCATCAAGGCAGTCCCCGAAAGAGTTTTAGTTTTCGAAAGGCTTAGTACCGAAACGCCAAAACCAAGGCCTAGGCGTTTCCGACAAAGAAGAACGATGGTCGAAGATGGAGAATTTCCAAGGGTCACCACCAATATGACCAGCAAGGGAACATCGGCTCAGGACAATCCCGAGACGATTCCAGAGGTGCCCCGACGTGTAACTCGTCTGCAGTCCGGGGCTATCATTCGTGCAACGTATGGTAGGGTTCAGACAAGATTACCTTCAGGAGATGAAGAATCAGATGCTGGCTCAGCAGTTGCATCTGACAATACCGTATCCAGTGAAGGACAACCCCGTGAGTCATTCATGATAAGCGCGGAATAAGTGGCCAAGATGCTCGAAGAAGCCATGGCCAAACAACAGGAGAGCTTCAGGTTCGAAATGCAGATGGCCATGCAGAATATGAGAGAAATGCATGAGCAACAAATACAGGCACTGACGAACCAGCAAGGCGAACCAAGCTGCCGTAACCAGGTCGTTCAGGAAGATGAGCACACGGATACGGATGAAGCTCGTAATGCCAATAATCCTCCCGTCAACGCAGGGGGTGGTAATGAGGATGCTAGTCACAACGCCACGCTTCCACCTCAGAATCTTGCTAACGATAACACGGGTGAAAATTTAAAGCTCAAAAACCTCGAAAGCAAGATCAATACGTTGATTTCCGTTCAAGAGGTGAAGAAAACGGGCTTTCCTTGTCCATACCCAAGAGAATGGGAATCAATCCCGTATCCGACGAAGTTCAACCTAATCAACTTCACGCTGTTTGATGGGAAGGGTTCACCCACTCAACATGTGATTTACTTCAAATCACATTTGGGGGTCATCTCTGGCAATGAGCCTCTGATGGTACGGTCCTTCGTTGGCACTCTTCGCGGAGCCGCCTTCGATTGGTATCACCACCTCAAGCCAGGTAGCGTGAACAGCTAGGACGATATCGAGACTAAGTTCCTCACTAATTTCTTCGACGACGACACCGAGATATCTATCAGAACGTTGCTGGACGAGAAACAGAAAGACGAGGAGTTAGTAGACACCTTCGTCAAGAGGTTCCGGAACAAAGCGTTGAATTGCAGGGACCCGATCACTGAGGAGTTTATTCTCCAGACCTGCCACAACAATCTTTCATTGGACGTGTTGAAAGCAATGGGGACAGCACCATCCAAAACGTGGAAGGATTTGAAGGTCCGAGGGGAACAAGCCGAGCGATTCCTCAGAAGGAAGAAGGCGGAGAGAGGCCAACAAGCTACGAACACTCCAACGCAAAATTTCAACCCAAGGGGGAAAGGTAAGGCACATGCTAATGCAGTTGATGCTAACCAGACTTTCCAATTGCAACCTCAGCAACAGCAACAGCGGCAATAACGGCCTCAGAAGCAGAAATCTTCGGAGCCAAGGTTTCCCAAAGTTTACTCCTTCAAAGATGACGAGGTGCCCGGCATCTTCAAGTATTTGTTGGAGAATAACAAAATCCAGCTGCCGGCGATTGTAGATCAAGAAGGAGCTAGCAAAGTGACGGATCCGAAGTACTGCGCGTACCATAGAGCGGTCCATCACCCTACGAGGTCATGCTACCACCTCAAGGACAAGATCCAGGCGTTAATTGACGTAGGGGTCATAACCCCGAAGCCTGCCAAGAATGTGGGAGAAAATGCAGTGTCAATCAGCTTTGGATCGGTGCTCACAACATGGCTCGAGCCGAAACGCGTCACCAAAGTAGGAATGAAGACGGTGAATGATGATCCATATGGACAGCGCCAAAAGGGACTTGTACCACACACAGCCCCAAACGGCGAAATCCTCTGGGTTCATCCGGATCTTATTGAAGATGATCAGTGGGCGACTTCCTCGACCAAGAAGGGTAAAGGCAAGTCCTGAAACGCTACTTCCGCAATCTTCAAAGAGGATGGCGATGAAGCTCCTACCTTCCCGCTCTCCGAAGAAGAACAATAAGTTTTTGCCACCAGAAGCGGAAACCAGTACCACTTCAACTATCCGTCACCTAGTGATCAGTTAGCGGAGCAGGGGGTGACTAAACGGGGACCAGCCAAAACTCTCACGGAGCTGGGGGTGATTACGGTTCCTAAACCGGTTGAAGAGGCTCGACGACATCTGGTGGATAAGCAGAAAGAAAAGAAAACCCAGGAGGTGCAGAATCCGAAGCAGTCTCGTTTCAATCGTCCGATTAGGAGAGATAAACGGGAGAGCTCAAACACTCCGCGCATCTTCGATATCATGGCTCAACTAGCTAATATTCCAGCGCGGATAACACTGTACGAGTTGCTGCGATTGTCAAAGGAGACCAGGAAAGCCTTACAAGAGGCCTTGGCCGATTCAGAAGCATTCCTTACTCGGGTCAAGCCGGTGCCGGAAGAGCCAGAACTATTAGTTCAACAATGCAAAATAGCGGCTAAGAACCTTCCCTGCATTACCTTCACCAAAGAGGATATGCAGACAAAGAATTCGAATCATGATCGACCCCTGTATTTCATCGGGTACATTGGCTCCAGCAAAGTCAACCGAATCCAAGTGGATCCGGGTTCCGCTGTGAGCATTATGCCGCTTCGCTTGATGCATAACCTCGACATTCCGGTCAGCAAATTGGCGTCTACAGGCACTGTCATTTACGAATTCAACACCAGCGGGTTAAGGCCTTTGGGAAAGATCCGGATAAAATGTCAAATGGGTGATCTAAAGACGGAGGTCACGTGTTACGTGATTGATGTTGAGACATCATATAATTTACTACTGGGTCGGCCTTGGATCCATAGTAATGTTATAATTCCTTCCACTCTCCATCAGTGTCTGAAATATGTCGACACAGATGGTAGAGTCAGGATGGTGGTCGCGGATAAGCAACCATTTAAAGGGTTTGAGAATTATTTCACTGATTCTCTCCTTTATGATAACGAATCTGATACTGAACCATCGGTCTAGGGCACGGACAGCGAAGAAGAAGCTGATTCCGAAGCCGGATTCGATTTCAATGGAGGTTTTGTTTTAAATGATATTGTACCCTTTGTAATCAATCTTGACGATGAACAATCGTCAGATGGAAGTTGTAACTGGCAACTTGTCAATATTGAAATAAAAGATGATTTAGAGTACTCACTGTCTCTTGATGATGCGATAAAGAGATTATACGATAATCCTGATTTGTATACGCCACTCAGATCGTCTTATGTAACAAAGAAACACCTCCAGCATTCTTTCGGAACAACCCTGATCGTTCCTGCCAAAATAGGAGGCGAAAAAGAAGTGATTTACGGTAAATGAGAGAATTTTCTGTTGCCAGATCATTTCCTAAGAGAAGATGAGGATGAAGACAAACCTGGTCGACATTTATCTAAGTATAGTCCGGAAGCGCGCAAGCTCATGGAAAAACAGGGATATGATTTCACACTCGGAGAAGGTTTATACTTCGATCGAGGTTCCCGAATTCCAGCCAAAGCAGCATATGTACCAAAAGGGAAACCGAATGATTATTATAAATTCAGACGAGGACTGGGTTATGTCTCTTCTTCAGAAGACGAGTGTTGCTGGTTAATCAATGACCAATCATCTAAGCAATACAAGGATGGGTACTCGTCAGATTCCTCGGAATGGGACTCTGATACAAGTTTGGGGGAAGTATTTAAAACCCTAATGTCGAACATGACTACAGCTGATCCATCTACGATGGAGGACGACGATCAAATGCCAACGTGGGAAGACCCATGAGTTCATCACCTAAACATGCAGTACGGCGATAGGTTTGAACAGAGGGAACCCCCCACCGAAGATAAAATAGTCCAAATTAATATGGACGATGAAGCCAACCCAAAGCCCATATTGATCAGCGATAGTCTTCCCCCAGATGAGAAGGAGGAATTAATTGCTCTCATCAAGGAAAATATCGACGTCTTCGCTTGGAACTACGAAGACATGTCAGGGCTCGACCCCAATGTGGCAATGCATCGCCTCGATATCAAGACGGATGCCAAACCTGTCAAACAACAGCAGAGACGGTTTCTTCCGCAGATTATGGAAGCATCGAGGCAGAGGTTAAGAAATTAATCGACTCAGGATTTATCCGAGATGAGCAACATCCAGACTGGCTAGCCAATATTGTTCCAGTCATGAAGAAAAATGGTAAAATCAGGATATGCATCGACTTCAGGGACCTGAATGCGGCATGTCCGAAAGACGACTTTCCTCTCCCAATCACGGACGTCATCATCGATAATACATGCGGATTTGAGAGAATGTCCTTTATGGATGGCTTTTCAGGATATAACCAAATCAAGATGCACCCGGATGATGAGAAGCATACAGCGTTCAGAACACCCCTCGGTATCTTCTGCTACACGGTGATGCCTTTCGGTCTAAAGAACGTAGGCGCCATGTACTAACGAGCAATGACTAAGATTTTCCAAGAACATCTAAGGAAGACGGTCGAGTGCTACGTTGATGATTTAGTTGTAAAAAGCCGCAACAAAGAAGATCATATCAAGGACTTGAAGACGATGTTCGACCTCATGCGGAGTCATCAATTGAAGATGAACCCCACTAAATCCTTCCTTGGAATGTCCAGTGGAAAATTCTTCGGATTCGTCGTCACCACTAAAGGTATACATATCGATCCTGACAAGGTGAAGGCGATACATGAATTGCAACCCCTGAGAAATCTAAAAGAACTCAGAGGATTGCAAGGGCGTTTAGCTTATATCCGGCGGTTCATCTCAAATCTTTCTAGGAAGTACCAACCATTCTTTAAGCTAAACAAGAAAGGTGTGTCGTTTATTTGGGACGACGCTTGCCAAAAAGCACTCGAAGATATCAAGACATATCTGACGAATCCTCCTGTTCTCATCGCACCAAAATCAGGTAAACCGTTCTTGATTTACATCAAGGCGATGAACCATTCGATAAGTGCTTTATTAGCACAAGACGATGATAATGGTCACGAACAGGCAGTCTATTACTTAAGTCGGACTTTGGTAGGTGCCGAGTCTCGATATCCGATGATTGAGAAAGAATGCCTCGCATTGGTATTCGCAGTACAAAAGATGCGGCATTACTTGGTTGGACAGACGATTTACGTTATTTCTAACGTTAATCCAGTACGGGTATTTATGACGCAACCGGGTTCGATGAATTGGCGGTTAGCAAAGTGGGCCCTTCTCTTGTCCCAGTATGATTTGCACTTCAAACAGCAGAAGTCAGTCAAAGGACAAGCGATTTGTGATCTTTTGGCGGCAAGCCCGACAACAGATACGGCAGAAGTATATGATGACTTGCCGGATGAAACCCACGAGGTTAATACTACATCACACCAACAAGTATGGCAATTATACTTTGACGGTGCCTTGAGAGCAGTTAATAAGGCAGTAACCCCCGGATGTCCTAAAGTCTCCTCCGGAGTTGGAGTTGTTTTAGTTTCCCCGGGGAAGCATGTAATGCCTCGGGCTTATTCACTGACAGATCCATGTTCCAATAACGTAGCCGAGTACAACGCGCTCCTCATTAGACTCAGTTTCGCCAAGGAGCTGGGGGTCGAATATCTCGAAGCTTTTGGGGATTCCTAATTGATAGTTAACCAAGTCCGTGGAGAGTATGAAGTTAGGAACCAAGACCTGATCCCATACCACCAGGAGGCCGTCAAAATGGCAGATTCTTTCGAAGAATTCTTTATTGAATACATCCCTCGACTCCAGAACGCTTATACGGATGCACTGGCAGCACTAGCAGTATCACTCGCGCAGCCGCCCGAAACTGAACTGCTAGTCACAGTAAGATCGCATCAACTCTGCATACCCATATACAATATGGATATCGAAGAGGAAGATGATAGAAACATAAACTCCAAGGAGGTGAACTCAACTCAAATCGGGTCTGAGTCCCGAGATTGGCGTTTTCCTATCATTGACTAAGTCCAATATGGTATTTTGCCAGAGGATGTAAAAGAAAGAGAATCAATCGGCCGAAGAGCACCAAGGTTCTTCTATAATACCGAGACCCGTACATTATACCGTCGGGGGTATGACGATTTGCTACTCCGATGCCTTTCGAACGAAGAAGCAGAAGAAGTTCTTAAGGAAGCACACGAAGGAGAATGCGGTGCGCATCAGCCTGGTCCCAAACTTTATGATTACATCGGAAGAATAGGATATTTTTGGCCAACAATGGTACGTGACGCGATAGAATACGCCCGAGGATGTCATGCCTGTCAAGTACATGCAAATTATATACACCAGCCACCGGAGCGGTTACACACGTCAACCACGTCTTGGCCATTCGAGACATGGGGTATGGATATTGTCGGTCCTATTTTTCCCCCTTCAGTCAAAGGTGATCGATTTATTCTCGCAATCACGGATTACTTTTCAAAGTGGGCTGAAGCGATTCCGCTTAAAGAAGTGAAGACGAACAACGTCATCAATTTCATCAAGCATCATGTTATATACCGACACGGCATGCCAAGACGGATCATTCATGACAACGGTCCATAGTTCATAAGCAACGCTTTCGTCAGATTCTGTGACAAGTTCAAGATTTAAGATGTTTCGTCAACAGCTTATTATCCCGCTGCAAACGGATTAGCTGAGGCTTTTAACAAGACGATCATTAAAATCCTATCAAAGTTCGTGAAGACCAATAAACGAGACTGGAACGATAAACTCGGTGAAGCACTCTGGGCTTATCGCACCACCGTACGCACACCTACGGGAGCCACCCCGTATTCGTTGGTGTACGGATGTGAAGCTGTGCTACCGTTGGAAATCCAAATCCCGTCCCTTCGGATCGCTCTCGCAACAGAGATGACGATGGAAGAGCAACATCAAAAACATCTCGAAGAACTCGAAATGTTAGATGAAAGACGCTTGGAAGCTCAACAACACATCGAGTTTTATCAAGCTAGAATGTCTAGGGCTTTTAACAAAAGAGTCCGACAAAGAAGCTTCAAGGAAGGAGATCTGGTCCTCGCTGCTCGCCGACCGATAATCCTCAACTCCAAGAAGAAGGGTAAGTTTGCACCCAAATGGGAAGGACCGTTTGTGATAGACACAGTCTACTCAAACGGCGCATATCGCCTCATCTCTCTAGAAGGCGTCAGGCAATTAATGCCAATAAATAGGAAGTTCCTGAAAAAGTACTATCCCTAGTACATTCAGGATAACCCATTTATCGGGAAGTTCCTTGAAGAATATTACACTTAATATTCTAGAGGATAACCCAAAATCATTTTCACCACCAACAAATTCTCCTCTTGATTCTTTCCATGAACAAGAGGTCCACTTTCAATTCAGAGCCTCTTTTCGATAAATGAAAGAGCTCCCCTCTTTTCTCTTTGGTTAAACCTCTTCATGGTTATAACCAAAGTTGAAATTTTATTTCGATAAATGAAAAACCCATCTAGATAACCGATACTATAAAAGGTAAGCTTATTTAGATCTTTCAAATTCTCGGAGTGGAGATCCCACTTCTAGTTTCTCTCTTGCACTGGAAATAGAATATAAAATTCTTCCTTTCCAGAATCAATGAATAGAATATAAAATTCTTCCTTCCTTGTTCGGGGAATAGAATATAAAATTCTTCCTTCCCACACCAATCCTTTTCTAAGAATTTAGGATTCATCCTAGAAAGTTTATCCCGAATCCTAAGCAGGGATAAGTCTGCGCCTAACACGCGCTGCCGGTTTAGTCTTTCTCCGTAAAAGAAGACACCATAGTTCGATTCTAGGGTATTTTATCCTGAAACCTAAGCAGGGATAAGTCTGCGCCTAACACGCGCCGCCGGTTAGTTCTTAACCGTTAAAAAGAACACTCGCCCACATATTCAACATTATGGCAGGTTGTTATTAATAACACCAAAATCCATGCCTTACACGCATGGGGAATTTCATCCTGAATCCTAAGAAAGGATATGCCGACGCCTAACACGCGCCGCCGGTTTAGTCTTTCTCCGCAGAAAAAGACACCAGAGTTCGATTCTGGGGTATCTTATCCTGAAACCTAAGTAAGGATAAGTCAGCGTCTAATACACGTTGCCGGGCAGCCTATTCTCGTAACAATGGCGAAGTCTACGTATTCAAAGTCGTAGCAAAGAGTCTAAGGGAGTTCATTCCGTTAGCACAACGTCACATGCGAAACAGATTTAGAAATCCGCATGCTAGCCCGACTCAAACGGTAGTCGGTAAAGGCTAATCAAATCCGTTGAAGGCTGGGGGTTAGCTAAAAACCCTAAAGTCAACGCCTAACACGCGTCGCCGGGTAGCCTATTCCCGTAACAAATGGTAAAACCTATGTATTCAACATCATAGCACAAAGTCTAAGGGAGTTCATTCCTTTAGCACAACGTCACATGCGGAACGAACTAAAACAATCCGCATGTAAGCCCGATTCAAACGGTAATCGGTAAGAGCACGTCAAATCCGTTGAAGGCTAAGGATTTGCCAAAAATCCTAAGTCAACGTCTAATACACTTGCTGTTTAGTCTTTTCACAGGAGAAAGAAGAAGTCTATGTATTCAATATCGTAGCACTAAAAGGGTTAACTCTTTTAGCTTAACGTCATATGCGGAACAGGCTTAAACAATCCGCATGCTAGCCCGACTCAAACGGTAGTCGGTAAAGGCTTATCAAACCCGTTGATGGCTGAGAATTTGCCAAAAATTCTATAAATACGAGTCATTGATGCATCAACTTCGTAAATTGGTCTCGTAACTCAAGTATTTGCCACGCTCTAATTCCTTAAGAGCTTAAACTGTGTATACTCCAGAAGACGTACGAGTATAAACTGTGTCGGACGCCGGACAACGCATCGCAATGAAGCTTGGACGCCGGACAACGCATCACAAGGAAGCTCAAACGCCGGACAACACGTCACAATGAGGCTCAAACGCCGGACAATGTGTTGTAAATGAAGATTCAACACCGACAATCGATGGTCAGCAAACTCGATCTAAGAAGTCAGGAAATCGAGAATTGACTTCAAGTTCAAAATTTTGACAGACGGTCAGATAATAAATACAGCACCGAAACCCTTACAGACATTCGACAAAGCACCGAATAGCCTGGAGGACTGAAGGAATCAAGAATAGAAGTCATTCCAAATATCCCGTCATAACCGATTGAAGGATGGGACAATTATATCCAAAGTATTCCGGACTCTTTTATAAAAGAACGAGGCTGAAATACTTTGGAGGGGGTATCTGTAGGCGTATAAAACTACCTATAGGTCCCTTAACACAGCTCGACGACATCGATTCGACAAACGAACCATCGGGCAACGTATCCAAACACGATCGTTAGTCCACAACACCGAAGCCAAGTGATACGCGACGAAGCGGATTAACGAGGCTACGAGGCTAACGAACCACACACAAACAACGGAATAAATCCACTCGCGTGCGGAATCAAGCTAACAGGTTGACGAATCAACGAGTCATCCAACCAAGAGCGGACTCGGACGAATCACGATCGATTTAAGATCAGTTTCGGACTCTAATTCAAAAGTGGATTTACTGCCAAATCAGGAATCGGATTTACTGCCAAATCAGGTCAACGAATCAGGTCCGAACAAATCAACCACAGAACCGAAAAACGGAAAACGGCGAAACCAACACCAAGAGGGGCTCGGCCGAAGCCGAGCCACCTCAAGGTGGCTCGGCCTTGAGGTGGCTCGGTGGTTCGGCCACCTGTGCACGGGCACAATGAAGGTGGCCTATAAATAGAGGGGCTTGGCTCATTTGTCAAAGGTTGGAAATTTTGGAGAGGCAAAGCTCTGCTGGATTCGAGGCTCAGAACTTAAAAAGATCCAAGCTTTGGGACTTCGAGGACTTGCTCTTCCAGATTCGGTGCTCGGCGATCGTCTACGCTAAATAAGGCAAGAGTTCGAGAGGAATCGGATCTCAGATCTACGCAGGCATACTCCGGATCAAAGCTTGGTCTTTGATCCCGAGAATCGGGCGATTATTTCCTTGGTGAACTAACCCCCCCCCCCCGGCTATTATTTCCTTGGTGAAATAATACCCGTCGTACTGCGTAGATCCGACCAGATCTAGATCTCGCGGTGGTCCACGGATAAACCCCGGCACAGGCAAACACCCCACGCAAGCGAGCGACCGCAAAACAGGAGCTCGTGATTTGTTCGACAAACAAGAGAAAAGTTGTAATTTTCATTTCTTTTATTTGATTTTCATTATAACCGGATCTTATAAAAAGACCGGATCTTTATAACCGATAAATAGTTATTTGAGATAGCAATGGAATCAGTGAAGAAAGCTACGATTTTTCCCGCGAACAAGGTCGAATACGAGTTCGACCAATAGAAGTTTGAGGAGTACATCTCCTCCTCCTCCTCCAGATCCGCCTCTCCTCACAAGCGCAGAAAGGTCTCCTCTGCCCGAAAGATCCGCTGGCCTTCAGATCTAAAGACTCAAGAAGGTGAATTCCCTGCTATCATTGCTGCAGCCGCACCTCACAACGATCCGTCAGTGTCCAATGAGACCAGATC
The DNA here is from genome assembly GCA_022839385.1 of Asparagus kiusianus. Taxonomy (NCBI): domain Eukaryota; kingdom Viridiplantae; phylum Streptophyta; class Magnoliopsida; order Asparagales; family Asparagaceae; genus Asparagus; species Asparagus kiusianus. Next base: position 486,348 of record BQKN01063620.1, read on the forward strand.
TACAGATCTGAACTCCTCCATGATCAAGGAGTTAATTGCTGAAGGTGCGCCAACTCTATCAAGGAGAGCACGTCAAAGGCAACGCCAACATCTCGCACGCCAATTCGTTAAGGCTTTAGATCAGGTGGACGGACTCTGTTACCAAGAAGATTTGGAGTTAAAAAAGCGCCAAGTGGCTAAGCCATCTCCACAGCAAGCTTCGCGAACCTCTTCTCAACCACCTACTAACGAATGGGTTTGTGTCAAATGGAACCGTTTCACTCTTAAGGAGCGCATTCAGAAGCATCGCGCACTTCTTGCGTATGCCCAGATCCTTGTGCAAAAAGTACAAGAAATGTAAAAGGAAGAGGCGGTTAAGAGATTGTCGAGATGCAAACAAATTTGGATGCCAAAGGTCAAATCAGCGCCTAAGTCAAAAGCAAGCAACGTTGCTCCCCAGCCTTCGTCAACTTCAGATCCCGCTCCTTCTGCCACCACACCTTTAGTGAAACCCTACGGCGATGTAGACCTCTCCAAATTTAGAATTCCGTTAAAGGGTCGCCTGGGTCCTTTACACGAAGATCAAGGCAAAGTGCCTGTTAAGGAACGCTTGGGACCATTGAAGGAACCCCGAGCAACCATCCAGACTGGGGGTCGTACTCGACATCCTAACAAGTTGATTCCCGTAACTACCCACGTGGAGATGCCTGCGCAAAACCAGGAGCCCGTTAAAATTTCATCCTCACACGGGTGTGATTCCAAACGTGTGACTCCTGCTAAAGCCAATAAAGCACTACCTATTCAGAAGAAGACGCGCCGAACAGACGACAGCGTTCCACCTGAGGAATTAAACCATTAGTTGATAGGTTGCTCTAACCGCAACGTCGATGAATTGTACTATCGGGATGGGAGTACGAATAAATCTCGAAAGAGAAGTACCCGAGAAGCGGACTTTCACTGTCCGTGTACCAAACTTATCAGGGTAGTATTATCAGCGTGTAGCTGTCCTAAGACCGCTCTACAGAGGGTCTCGATATTTGAAAGGATCTCCACCAGAACGTCCAAGTCTAAGCCATGGCGTTGTTTTTGAAAAAGATCAATTGCGCAAGATGATGAACTCCTAAAGATCACCATCAATATGGTCGGTAAGGAGAAGTCAACGCGAAGTTTTAGTCCCCGACATTTTTTGGACATATCCTAACGTATAACTCGATTACGCGCAGGAACTACTAGGCGTAGGGACTATCAGATGATGAATAGCAGATTATCCTCGGATGATGAAGCATTAGATGCAAACTCTACCATCGCTTATGATAATACGGTGTCCAGCATAGGACAATCACGCGAGGCGTTAATGGTCAACACCGAGCAAATGGCCAAAATCATCGAGGACGCCTTGGCTAAGCAAAAAAGAGAACTTCAATTTCAAAATGGAAATGGCTATGCTGCAAATGAGGGAAGAGCATGATCAATAGATCCGAGCCTTATCAAATCAGATAGGTGATTCCAGTCGTCGTAACAATGTTAGTCAAGCAGCTAGTGATTTAGATATGGATGAACACCTCGATGCAGATAACCCTCCCATTGACCAAAAGCTAGGAGTGGCCCCACTTAGAATAACAACGTCTGGGGTGGTCCCGCTAATAATGACAACACTGGGAATGGCCCCACTATTCCTCCTAAAAATCGACCAAGGAAGGATACGAGGAAGGATGAAAAGATAAAAGACCTCGAGAGCAAAGTCAACACTCTGATATCTACGCGACAGGTGAAGAAGACCATTATTCCGTGTCCTTACCTAAGAGAGTGGGATTCGATACCGTATCCGACGAAGTTCAACCTGATCAACTTCATGCCATTTGACAGAAAGGATTCCTCCACTCAGCATCTAATCTACTTCAAGTCTCACTTGGGTGTGATTTTTGGGAATGAATCCCTGATGGTCCGGTCATTCGTTGGCACCCTTCGTGGAGCTACCTTCGATTGGTACCGCCATCTCAAACCTGAAAGCATCAACAACTGGGACGAATTGGGGAACCTGTTTCTCACTCACTTTTTTGATGACGATGCCGAGATATCCATCAGGACACTCTTTGAGGAGAAACAGAAAGATGAAGAGACGGTCGACGAATTCATCAAACGTTTCCGGAATAAGGCGATGAACTGCTGAGATCCGATCACAGAGAACTTCATCCTCCAAACATGTCATAATAACCTATCTATTGAGATATTGGATGTTATGGGAGTCGCACTGTCCAACACATGGAAAGAGTTGAAGATGCGCAGAAGCAGGCCGAACGCTTCCTCAGAAGGAAGAAAGCCAAGAGAAGCTAACCAACGGCTAACTCTCCGAACTCAAGCTTCGTCTCCCGTGGTAAGGGGAAGGCGCATGTAGCAGTTGTTGATGTTAATTAGACGTCACAATAACAACCCCGAAGACAGCAAAAGACTTCGGATCCGAGACTCCAAAAGGAGTACTCCTTTAAGAACAAAGACGTTCCAGCCATTTTTGAGTCCCTCCTTGAAAATAACAAGATCAAGTTACCACCTATTGCAGATCAGGAGGAAGCTGACAATACTACGGATCCGAAGTACTATGCATATCACAGGAGGATCCTTCAGCCTACCAAGGTTTGCTTCACTCTCAAGAATAGCATCCAAACCTTGGTTGAAGCCGGCGTTATAATGCTCAATTAAGTCGAATGAAGACTCCGACAAGTATAAGAGTATAAATTGCTCCTTCCAGCACTTCGAAGAGTATACGAGTATAAACTGCTTCTCAATCCTCTAACATGTATATGAGGCTAAACTGCTCCCTGCATACTCCAACAGATATATGAGTCTAAACTATTTCCTTTCTTTTACAAGAAGTTCCTATAGATGCCATGTATGGTATTCTTAAGGATAGCCCGGTCATCCAACTAAGTATAATGTTAGACCCAGTTTCGCAAAGAAAGCTGGGGGTGGATGATTCATGTAACGGGAAGTTCCCGAAAGAATGTTACATGTAATATTCTTAGGGATAACCCGGTCATTATAAACAAAGTGATAAACATTAAACTCCCACTGTTAAAGTCCTGACATAGTTTCAAAATTTTAGTCTCCTAATCATTGATAATTGTCAAACCCCTTCATATTAAGTATTTTTCACTTAACACCAGGGACTCTCTTCGAGTGATTCGTATGAATCAACACTCCCATTATAATTTGTACTACCACTCTCACTGTTCATTTGGTCAAACCTTCCTGTAGTTAGGACCACAACCAAATCCAAAATCTCCTCTCGATTCCTTCCATGAACGAGAGGTCCACTTTCAAATCAAATGATCAAACTTTCCTACAGTTAGGGTCATCTTAAACTCCTGCTTGGTTAAACCTTCCTACAGTTAGGGCCAAAACCATAATTCACTCTCGATTAATGAGAAATCTATGTTTAGTTTGGTAATCAAACCTTCCGACAGTTAGGAGTATCCGAATCTTTTCAATTCTCAGAGTGGAGATCCCACTCTTAGTTTCACTCTTCAAATTCTCGAGGTGGAGATCCCACTTCGAGTCTCCTTTACAACTGGAGATAGAATATAAAATTCTTTCTCTTCGGTTTTGGAAGATAGAAAATAAAATTCTTCCTCTCCTATTTTGGATTCGTCTTTGCCCCAAGAGAAGACACCATCCTTCAACTCCAAAATCATTGCTTTACACGTATGGGGAATTTTATCCTGAATCCTAAGAAGGGATAAGTCAACGCCTAACATGCGTTGCCGGTTAGTCTTTGATCGTAAAAAGGACAAAAACCCATATATTCGATATTATGGTAGGTGGTTATTTATAACGCTAAAATCCGTGCCTTACATGCGCTGGGAATTTTATCCTGAATCCTAAGAAGGGATAAGTCAACGCCTAACACGCGTTGCCGGTTTAGTCTTTCACCGATTAAAGAAGACACCAGAATCTAAGTCTGGGGAAGTTTATCTTGAAGTCTAAGTAGGGATAAGTCAGCGCCTAACACACGTTGCTGGTTAGTCTTTGACCGTAAAAAACAAAAGCCCACATATTCAACATTGTGACAGGTTGTTATTCATAACATCATAATCCGTGTCTCACACGCACGGGGAATTTTATCCTGAATCCTAAGTATGGATAAGTTAATGCTTAACACGCGTTGCCGGTTTAGTCTTTCACCGATTGAAAAAGACACTAGAATTCGAGTCTGGGGACTTTTATCCCGAAGCCTAAGTAGGGATAAGTCAGCGCCTAACACGCGTTGTCGGTTAGTTCTTCACCGTAAAAAGAACAAAAGCCCACATATTCAACATTATGGTAGGTTGTTATTCATAACACCATAATCCGTGTCTTACACGCACGGGGAATTTTATCCTGAATCCTAAGAAGGGATAAGTCGATGCCTAACACGCGTTGTCGTTTTAGTCTTTCATCGATTAAAAAAGACACCAGAATCCAAGTCAATAGACTTTTATCCTGAATTCTAAGAAGGGATAAGTCAACGCCTAACACGCGTTGCCGGGTAGTCTATTCCCATAAGAAAGACGAAGTCTACGTATTCAATATCGTAACACTAAAAGAGTTAACTCTTTTAGCATAATGTCACACGCGGAACGGACTTAAACAATCCACATGCTAGCCCGACTCAAACGGTAGTCGGTAAAGGCTCATCAAACCCATTGATGGCTGAGGGTTTGCCAAAAATCCTATGCATGTGAGGGTCATTAACGCACCAGCTTCATTAGTTGGTCTCGTGACTTGAGCATCCAACAACTTCAGGATAAGATCCATGCCTGCAGATGAATTAGCTTTAATAGTTAGTCCTGCAACCTCAACACTTGAGACTACCATGCGTTGCAATGAAAGTCAACGTCAGTCAACGCGTTACATTGAAAAGTCAACGCCGGGCAATCCGAAATCCTAGGGTAATATCGGTTAATGTGTAACCCTAGGTCGATGCTAGTCAACGCGTTGTAATACAAAGTCAATGTCGGGCGATCCGAAACCCAAGGTCAACACCGGTCAACGCGTAACTCTAAGTCAACGCCATTCAACACGTTGTGATGAAAGTCAACGCAAGTCAATATATTATGATGGAGATAATCAGTTCAAAGTTAACTCGATGATACGAGCCAAAATTAACTCACTAGTTTCGATTCGAGACTTCGATGACGGTCAGATGATAAACGCAGCGTCGAAACAATTTTGGTTATTCATTAAGATATTGAATAGACTAAAAATTGAAGAAGTCAAGAGTCAAAGCTAACTACAGGTCCTTTTACACTGACCGGAGGTCAGACCGATCATATCCAAAGTATTTCAGTCTCATCTATGAAAGAAACGAGTTTGAAACACTTTAGAGGGGGTATCTGTAGGTGTTAAAAATTACCTATAGGTCTCCGCACGTGGCTTGAGACAGAGAGAAGATGATAAACGTTACTATTCGAGTCATAGAAGCTCATGTGACAATGACAAATGCATGAAGTGAGTCGACGTACTATACGAAGCAATGGAACTTCGGAATAATGGAAACACGAACTGATCGGGAGCCATGTGTCGCTTACGAGAGGTGAAGCGCCCCTCGTATCCTATTTATTCCACATATGATTCAATCATGGGAGCTTGTAGATCTCCTCGTCAGCTTTTCAACACACTTTGAATCACGCAATTTCGAGTTCGGACAACAAAAATACGACGAAAACAGACAGAGCGCATGAAACTATATTCCAAGCCTTGCCGAGACACCCCTTGGTGTTTCGGCCATACCGAGACACCCGGAGGTGTCTCGGCCATGATCGAGACACACACCCAATGGTGTCTCGGCCATGGTCGAGACACCCATGAGTGTCTCGGCCAGGTCGAGAAACTCACAAGTGTCTCGACCATGTCGAGACACCCACGGGTGTCCGTAGACCCGAAAAACTAAATTTTAGCAGTTTAAAGCTGTTTTTCAATCGTTAACCGCCTGGATTTATTTCAAATGATAGAATATCATCCAAGAACGTGGTTAAGTGGTTATAACTGAAGATAAGAGTGAATCGATCATTCTTATCCGAACATAGGGCTCCTGAAGCCTATAAATACAGCCCAAGGGCCTTTATTTTTTCAGATCTAAAATTCTCGAGCGTTGGTGAAGCCCTACCGAACTGAAGAGTGAAGGAGTATGAATTTCAGAAGCGAGGAGGAGACTTTAGTGAATTCTTCGGCATAAAGAAGGAGAGTTCGATAGATCCGCAGCCCGGTTCTTTTCCTTGAGATCGCCCAGTTACGGTGATCTCGAGAAGAGTGGTTATCTCGCTATTGCCAAGATAATTGCTTTGGTTTCTTGATTCTTTCGTGAATCAACGAAGCTTCGGATCTGATTTGATCGTTTGGTGGTCCACGGATATCAACATCCCCGTCACAGACCAAGAACTCACGCAAGCAGCAGGCGATAAACACTCGTTGCGCTGTTTGACGAGAGTTATACATTTTTTTGTTTTTCATTGTGTAAGGATGTTATAAAAAGACTATCTTTTTGTTGTCATTATAACGACTGAAGTTGTAATGACTACATCAATGAAGACATCAACTTCCCCCCCAAACAAGGCGCCATCATGATTTTAGCCCCGATAGTCTTCATGACTCATCGGACCATGTCAATACTGTCATACCTCTAATCGCTTCTCATTTAATGCAGAAGTGATCTCTCCCCAAGTCGCTAGCCGACACTTGTAAAGTAGATGCTGACGCAACCGCCAGTCCATACGTCTTTACAGCCATCCTATACTCGGCCAAAGTGACCATTATACCCTTATACCATCAGTATAAATAGATGTATTATTCTAACATAGAAAAGGGCTCTCAGAGTCTAACTTCTAGATCTGATTTTTAAGTAATATCTGCAAATTTTACTACAGGACACAAAAGAACTTTTACAATTCCTCATTTCCCTACTCAAGTTCACTAGCTAACTTGATTATCGGAGGAACCACGGGAGAACCAGTCCCCGTTCTCTTACTTTCTATTTGTGCAGGCATCAGCCCCCTAACTCAGAATCAGATTTTCGGGGAAGGGAGCGACCCCTCATCAACCACATCCAACCAATTTAATTGAATGTGTGATCATTAACATCAACACATGGATTATTACATTTGACATCAGTTTTATTTAAACATTTTTAAAAAAAATTATGAAATAGATGATTAATTTTGAAAATCTCTTGGGGCTAGAAATAAATAACTAACAAGTTTGCAGTAGAAGCTAGGGGAATGTAGTACATTCTTAAGAATTATTAATCTTTACTTAGTTTGTTTATAATGATATGATCTCATTATTAACTAACTACAAGGCCTAGTATATTTTTTATTGGGCCCATGTGAGTTCTCATTGCAATGAATGTTATACAATTTAAGTACAAAGAAAAAAAAGCAGGTTGATCAATAGTGTAGCTAGTGAGGGGAAACTCCAGCAGCTTAATTTGGTATGTGGATAAATTATAGATGGAGATAAAGAAGGGTGGTTTTGAAAATAGTGGGTGCATGTATGTAATTAATATGGTTTTTACTTGTGTGGTTTTCTTCGTTCATTTTCAAGATATATGTGGTCATGTGGATATATATAGTTATAGCATTGCTACTCTCTTTTAATTTTGTGTAATAGTTTAGGTGTTAAAAAAATTAAATTATCTAATCCGGTTAAATTAAGTAGGATCATATAAGTTAAGCCCATGCATAAAATTTATTTTAACCAACACTTATGTGTAAATATTACAATCAGCAATGAGATCTAATATATGTGTGAGATTCTCTTTGATTTTTATACAAACAGTATCTATTTAAATAATAATAGTATAATTAAACTTTGTGATCTGAAAAAAAAAGATCAAACATACAATATAAGTAATTGCTTTAAAATAATCTAATCTAATCTAATAAGAGAAAAATAGATAAAAATGATGTGAAAATTATTATAATTTTATAATTTATAATTTTTAAACAATCTAATCTAATCTAATAAGAAGAAAATAACACATGCATATACCTGTTGAAACAGATGAAAGTACAATGAAAATTATTGAAAATTTTAATCTGAAAAACGATCAAACATACAATATAAGTAATTGCTTTAAAATAATCTAATCTAATCTTATAAGAATAAAATAGATAAAAGTGCTGTGAAAATTGTTGATATTTCTTGATATGAAAAAAAAGATCAAATATACATAATGCTTTAAAATAATCTAATCTAGTCTAATAAGAAGAAAATAACAAAGGCATATATCCGTAGAAGGAGATAAAAGTGTTATGAAAATTATTGTAATTTTTTGGCTTATATACATTGGTATATGATGTTGCATGTGAGGGGATAACAATTTTAAATAGAGTTCTATTTAAATAATAAGAGTATAATTAAACTATAAAAATGATTATGCAGTGTCGTAAACTATTTGAATTTTAGTTGGTGAGAGATCGTCACGTTGTGTCCTCACACCATAGCGTTTGTTTTAATTTTCCTTTTTTATAATTTTAAGAACGATTTTGTCTCTTTAATTTGTTTGGTGGACTTTGCAAATACCCCATCCACATTATGTACATTTGTAGGTCTGTGTTGTTCCTGGGTTCGACCTCTAGGGCGGATATTATTTGTCTCACTAATTTATTTAGTTTTTGCATATACGCCCTTCATCTTGTATACATTTATAAATTTGGTATTTAATAATTTTATTTAGGATTATATTTCAATTTAAACTACATCCTTATCTTCATACCATGTATATCCAATAATAATTCATCAATTTATCAACTCGCTCTTACTTATTGGATTAGTATTTGAATTTCAAGGGTATTTTTGTCTACCGAAAGGTTTTCCCGAACTCGTGTTTTTAAAGGGAGTATATGATATGATATCATATTCTACATGGATTTTAGTCTTTCTTGAAATTTGTCAAATAACATAATATATTGTATAATTAGTTATTTTCAAATATTTTTCTTCTTTTTGCAAAAGTCTTTGGATAGCAGGCACGTTGCAGTTGCACGCGTCGAAAAATCAAGTGAAAATAGAAAAGTACCTGTTTCTTTAAGGGGCTATTTGGTTCCCTGTTTTTAAGGGAAAGTTTCTCTTGAAAGCCTGCCAAAAATGTCAAAGGTATCACTTTTTGACAGGCTTTCAGCCAAAATCTTCTTTTTTAGAGGTGATTTGGGCTGAAAGCCTGCCAAAAAGTGACACTTTGATAGGCTTTCAAGAGAAAAAAATTCTAACCAAACAGCCCCTAAACCAGAGGGTGAATCTTTTCCTCGAGTGCATAATTCTCCCTGAGTCTTTTCTTGAGATGTCAGCTCTCCAACTTCCCTCTCTCAAAAGCCCGCACTTTCGTCATCAAACATCAAAAAAGGAAAGGAGAATTTGAATGTTCAGTATGAGACAAATTCTTGGAGATGAGAGAGATTCCATGATGATCCATACCAAACAGCAGAAGCATCGAAACTTCCTCTATTTCCGAGAAAAGTCACACTTGTCTTCAGAGAATACTCGTCACCTAACCCTGGGTATCGCCAAAATCCTCAAAAATCTTGGCTGACGTCGGGCTTTTCTAGCTTTGAGTAGAAGAAAATAAAATGAGACAATAAGCACGTTCACTTGATGATTCTAAATAAGAACATCTTTGCAGTCAACAAAGAAGGCTCATTACTCTGCAAAACTTTCAAATTAAGTTGCCCATCTATAAATAAATAAACAAATGCACGAATAAAGGATATTCTCATTCATGAACCGACATAAAACTACTAGCGATATTGTTGGGTAAATTTCACAAAACCCCACAAAACTTTGCACCAACCCGCAACACGCACGCACCCTTTTCCCTAACTTGTACCACAAAACCCTCCAACTTTAAAATTGTCAGTCTTGAATCATAATATTCGTTCATACTTGGTTGCAGTTCTAGAGATATGTGTCATGGCTCTTGAACCAAAAATTATCTCTTCCGTTTGAATGAGAAAACCATCTTGGAAATTGACCTAGAGATTCCAAAACTTCCTAATATTAGAAGCAAAAATCCAACAGAGAATACATAAGATTTGAAATTTTAATAAGAGCAAAATGCAAGGATTAAGATTTGAAATTTCTAAATAAGAGCAAAATACGATGATTTGGAGCTTCAATCTTTACCCAGGCGTGAGGAAAAATATAAAGTTAGGAGGTTTCATTTGAAAAAGTTTGATTTCATGGTAAATGGCCCAAAATGTTGGGGGGTTTTGTAAAGTTTACCGTATATTTTAGTTAGAATGTCAAAGGTTGCCCTTGCATTATTTCAAAGAAGCATGTGAGCTATATATATTACCCTTTCTAGGCTGAGCGAGTTGCATGTGAACAATATGCCTTTGGAATTGGGGTACAAGGAGTTGAAGAGTCCTCTATGCTTGTCCAACTCCTTAAGAAATTATCATCAATAATGTCTTATTTTATGGCAAAATTAGAGTTACATTATCCCAGAAAACAAAACCAAGGTTGCACTCAGATGTAAATCATCTGCTACAGAACACTGAAAAAAAACCAAGCATGATGTGTTGGCTCAATAGTCACTATGTTTAGAAAATTTAATTTTTGCGTGAGAATATGCTTCTAGACACAAATGGTGAGCCTTTAAATTTGGTTATAACCTTAAAACTTATAGTAAGGTTACAACAACCACCCATACATAAAGGCTAAATAAGTTTTATATTCAAACGCCCGCAAGTCACTAAAGAGGAGAAGGCTAAATGACACTTAAATACCTTATTGTTTCATCACCTTTATACTTTAATACCCTAAGTTATAAAACGTAACGCTTAAAGTACTTTAGTTGTCCAAATCTGATATGTTACTACCTTCTGTTAGTTTGAAGTGAGAATATTCTAGGAAATTTTCTCATGTGATCATCACATGCCATAGTTAGGACTGCTTTATCTATCCTCATTTTTTTAATCCC
>BQKN01063620.1:510589-549485 GCA_022839385.1 Asparagus kiusianus
CCTCGTTGTGCCAAATCATATCATCCAAGACCGTACCATCCGTGTGAGATTCTAGAGGTGACTCCTACGGCCTCAAGAGGTAGCTCCCGTCCTCTCGACGTAGCACTTTGCGCCGCATAGCACTTAGCTCTCACAATTCCGGTTGGCTTTGCTCTGATACCATTTGTAACGCCCCGCCCCGGAATCCCGGAGTCGGTACGCTATTAGATCTGATGGACTGACCTCACAAACCACCACATGTTTTTTCAGCACGTTTTGTCCTCACTCACGCGCTCCCCGGAAAACTTCCCAGGGGGTCACCCATCCTAGAATTTCTCCAGGCCAAGCACGCTTAACTTTGGAGTTTCTAAGAGTTAGGTTTCTGAAAAGAAGATGCATCTTGGTGGTATGAGTATTCCAATAAAATCTATCAATACTAATCACATCACCCTCTCAAGGGTTGGGGTATTACATGAACCTAAACGTATCCGAGTTATTTGTCGATATAAGGAGACATATGGATGCCCTTGGATCCTATTTGCATCTCCTGTTAAAAATGAAAAAATAATTGCAATCAAAAGATTTGTGAATGAACACAGTTGCCGACAACATACTAACTTGTCAGGGCAATCACGAGCATCTCGCAGATTCATAGCAGCCCAATTGCGACCTATCTTAAAGGTTCGACCTAAAATCCACCCAAAAGATGTGCAAAAGGAGTTTCTCACTCGATATGGATTAAGATTTGAATACAGTAAGATATGGTAGGGCAAAGAAAGAGCACAAGAAGCTATGTACAATTTTAGTTATGAGTCTTACGATCAATTAAGATGGTAGATTTTACAGTTATCTGTTTAAATGTATAAATTTTGATTGTAGTCGATCCACCCACAATGTTAGTAGTTAATTTATCGTGCAATATATTTCCCTTAGATGCTTCATGTTAATTTTCATTAATATATATTTCAGATGTCACCGTGGATTGTTATGTTTCATGAAAAATTGTGATCTTTTATGTTAATATATATTACCCTTATGTTCCAATGTATTATATTTATATGAAATGTGGTCACATTGTTGTACAATTATGAGCAAAAGGTGAAGGATACGAATCCAGGAAGCTACATTTGCATCGACCAGAATGAAGGAAGGTTCAGAAGATTGTTTATATGTTATGTTGCTTGCATCATTAGTTTCTTAAATAGTTGTAGACCCCTATTATTTTTGGATGGGACCTTTTTGAAAGACAGATACAAAGGCACGCTCTTGAGCGCCATAGCATATGATGGAGACCAAGGGATATTTCCACTTGCGTATTGCATATGTGATTAGGAAAATGTTGATAATTGGAGATGGTTCCTTCAAGACCCATGGTCCATACTATATGAAAGGCCAAACCCATACTATCCTCCCATCAATTGGTTATTATTTCTAATGCGACAAGGGGATTCGAGAAGCGGTGAGAGAATATTTCCCTGAAGCAATTCACTCAAGATGTGTTTTGCACTTGATTGGAAATTTTAGATCAAAGCTAAAGGCTTTGGGAATGAAGGCAATGAACACATAAGTTTTGGGGAATTTGCTCCAATCAGCTTGCTATAAATACACTGTTGTGGAATGGAACGACTACATGAAGGATATATATGAGATGTCTCCAGCTACATATGAGATTGTAATTAACTACTCACCAGAGCATTAGGCAAATGCATTCTTCCCTGGTATTAGGTACTACACTCAATCATTATGAGTGAATTTTCCCTTCTGTAGGTTAACTATCGTTGATATATGTAAATTTTCCCTTTCGTAGGTTAACTATTGCTGATATATGTAAATTTTCCCTTCCGTAGGTTAACTATCGCTGATATATGTTAGCGTTTACCAATATATGTTAATTTTCATATAGTTATGTTAACGTTCCCTACTAAAGGTTAAGTTTTGTGGCTACATGTTAATCTTATTATATATTGGATGTTGACCATACTTTTTATTATTTTGAATGCCTGCAGATATGGTCATGTAAGCTCTAATGTTGCAGAATCCTTTAACAGCTAGATACGTGACGCTCGATTGTTACGCATTCTACAAATGGTGGAGCATAACCACAAACAAATTATGACTCGCATGAACAACAGACACATAATGGCTGATAAGTGGACGAGCTATCTTTGTCCTAAAGCTGAGCAGATTGTTAGAGAACATATGGAAAAAGGATCTACTTTAAGAGATTAAGCAATCTAAAGGTGATATATTCGAAGTGCAATCACATAGAACCACTCACGTTGATTTGGACAAGAGGACATGCACTTGTCGTGCTTGGGACATAACTCGTATTCCTTGTGTGCATGCTTGTGCAGTCATCATTTATATGAAAAGGGAGATATATCAATATTATGACCGGTTCATGTCCGTAGAAGCGTTTAAGAAGAGCTACGTTAAAATAATATATCACATACCAGATTATGAGAAGCGGAGTATGCCCAGGGATGAAATCTAGATTTTGCCACCAATTACCACGAAGAGGAGGGGAAGAAATAGAACAAGACGCATAAACAATAGATAAGTCTTGAAATGTCCCTTCAAATGTGGTTGATGCAAAGCTGAGGGGCACAACCGATCAACTTGCAACAAGCCCATCGGTGATTAGTGTGTTTTGCTTCTTACTACAGGAATGACGCTAGAGAAATATAAGTTGTAACAAGTTTAGACTATATATTATGAGACAATTGTAATCTGCTACAATTCAGCAAGATGTTTTGAATTTTGTATTTGAACATGTTAACATATAACTATCTCTGTACTACTACTTTTAGCTGAAGTGGATACCTTTTAGCCCCAAAGTTTGAGTTTAAAGCTGAAGTGGTTACCTTTTAGCCCCAAAGTTTGAGTTTAAATTGGTGATCGTTCTCAAATCTAGGTGACTGTTCAACGGCTAGCTGATTAACTGTTCCAACAGACATATTCCCAATGGCTAGCTATTTGTTCCATATGCAATATATAATGTTATGCAAAGCTCAACTAAAACCTTATCTCTTGTTCCAGTCATCCCTTCAAATCTCATTTTGAGATTGTGAGATGAAGACTGAGAAGGGCTCTCAAGCACTAGAAGAGGTATGTTGTTTCTGCAAAATTCCAACCCCCCTCAGGCAGTGCAAAAATAGAAACAACAAAGGTAGATACTTCTGGAGATGTGCAAAGTTCCCAAATAGGCAATACAAGTTTTTTTCTTGGGCTCACAATGCTAATGCAATGAAGGAGAACATGGCCGTTCACCAAGAATTACCTGTTGAAGATGAGATAGCAGCCAAAACAAAACAGTTGAAGAAAGCATTGAAGCAATCAAATCGTGAAGTTGAAAAATGGAAAACTTGTTCGTTCTTACTATGTTGTTTTTGTGTGGTTCTAATTTTCTTAAACATTATGATATGCAAGTTGAAAATGAACTGAAACATGTGCAGTTCATAATGGAAAACTGTGGTATGAAAATTAAACATTGTTTTTTGTAAGTTTATTAAACATCGACTTGTAAACTTTTACCGAAAGTGGTTAACTTTCAGAGCTATTTGATCTAATCCAAAGTGTAACTTTAATGTTACCATGTTAAATTTTACTTAAATTGGTTAACTTTCATAGCGACATGTTAACTTTTGCTAAAACTGGTTAACTTTCGATGAAACTGGTTAGCTTTGACTAAAATTGGTTAACTTTCGCTAAAACTGGTTAACTTTCGATGAAACTGGTTAACTTTCGGCAACATATGCTAACCTATGTAGAAATATAATAACAACAAGTTTCAAACTTTCACCCATCCACAACTGTTCAATTAATATACAAGAGTACATTTGTTCTCATAGTTAGCTTGTTCAATTACTACATAATGATAACACTTTCACGCATCCTGTGCTCCAATCTCCTCTTGATGTCTCTGTTTCCATCCTTCCACAAGAAGTTTAGCTGCAAGCCAGGCACGGATGATAGTAGAATTATCTCCTGGATTGGTTACCTGAATCGTATCAGCCCCATTGATTATAGCTTTCATGTATAAGGGAACGAAAAGCCCACAATCAAAACTACAACACGGAGATACAAATGATGTTTTCTTTAGATATATGATGCTGGATATAATGAAAAAGATAAACTTGTGAAATACTAATATTCCAGACTGTTGCTCGCAAGGGACGACTTCATATCTGAACTTCCTCTAAACATTATCAGGATCAAAACCAGACTTCATATGATCCATGAAACTAATTACTTTATTCACTGGTTCAATATATGCATCGCAGGTAACTGAGCTGTAATGCTTGATAACGTCCTCATCCAACCTAACTTCAGCAACATGCCAATGGTCCTGACACACAAGCGGGATAATGTGACGCCCCTGGTTTCAACAAGGCTGCATTCCAAGGTAAAACCAAGAATGTTAAACCTGGCATGCACTACACTGTGCAATAGCATGTTTTACCATCACAATTACTATCTATCTAGTAGAATCAACAATAGGTGTAGGTATAAAACAGGCTAGAGAAAATATACAGAAGAAATACTAAATGACAGATATTCTGAAAAAATCATCACCACTAAAATAAATAGACAAATCTCTAAGAGAAATAACATCTGACTGAATGCAAGTGTCTCGACATAGGAAATCAAATGAAATGATATTTAGGCACATCGCCTTTACAAAACTAGAATGATAACTCAAATGTTCATAAACACATCTACTATGGAGTTCTGACATAAACAACTAACAACATAGATAAATAACTGCTAGAGTAATTCTATAAACCTACGGCTCTCCGTGCACCTGGGCCGTTACCTGAAAGGGGGGAAACAACGAGCGTCAAGCGCTAGCAAGTAACATCTCAACCAACCCCAGGGGAAAGGGCTGGAAGAAAGAAAAATAGATGTTAATATATATAGATAGTCAATCATCTACTCCGAAATAAAATAGTGATTTGATATTTAGAAATATACAACACGAGCATAGGTACGTCTCCCGTTAGCTCAAATTATAAATAGCTAAATACTAAATCCAAAAAAAACTACAACGTGGAGCAATAAAGAAATATAGCTCCATCTCTAACCATAATATCAATGACCTGTCAGATGTCAAATACGTGCCCAACTCGTGGACTGAAATAGGTAAATGTATAATACATGAACTACAAAAGCTTAAAGTCCAACACGAGGACTGTAATGGATTATAGTCCAACACGAGGACTTCAATGGATTATAGTCCAACACGAGGACTTCAACATGA
Source organism: Asparagus kiusianus (assembly GCA_022839385.1). Taxonomy (NCBI): domain Eukaryota; kingdom Viridiplantae; phylum Streptophyta; class Magnoliopsida; order Asparagales; family Asparagaceae; genus Asparagus; species Asparagus kiusianus. The sequence continues at coordinate 515,829 of BQKN01063620.1, forward strand.
AAGTAATATAAAAAAATCAGTATATTTACTACTTACTCTCGTGCCTCGGTGAGTGAATCTAAAACTCGTGTCCGTAGTCAACTCATATACACAAATCCCAGTGTATTGTAATCTCATATAACCTAGGTGTCTCGCCAGCCACAAAAACTTATGCAATAACGTGAACATGCAAAAAATTCCCTAGCGGTCAACCGCGAAGAGACATAAACCTTTTCTACAGGTTTCTGCTCCTCGAGGTTGATTCAAAAGCCATTATGTGATGATTCTATATACTACAAATCTTATATACGTGATTTAGAATTTCTAGAATATGTAAAAAAATACAATCTAATCACTATAGATAAAAAAAAACTTTTTAAAACACATGTATGCATGTCAATACGTTTGAAAACAATTATCTTTCTTTCAAAACTCTTGTTAGGAAAATTTTTAAATCTAGATCTGCATTAAGAAATTCGTGGGTGATCTTTATTAACTGAAAACTTGTTCTTTTTGTAACATATAATATAAAGATCTATCTTTATACATAAAATAGCATTTTAGGCTTATAAAACACAGGAAAAACTTTATTAAAAATATTTAAAACATTAGGTGTAGGATTGGACGAGATGAAACTCGCATGAGGGGTGTTGATGAACTCCCAAAAACGAGTGAGAATGATCCTTCTTCGCTGAACACCAATGGATCTTGCGTCAGCTCCTCCAAAATCCTCCAAGAATCGCCAAAGAAATGGTGTTTAGGGTTTGAGAGAGAGAGAGACGAGTGGGCTGAGGCTATTACGGTTTAAAAGAGGGTTCTGAGAGATTCAAAATGGATATATATACTTAGGTATACTCTCGGGTTTGGTATAAATAAAACCAACCCGAAACAGAGACAATTCTGGCATCTACACGCCCAACAGTCGACCGTATAGAAACCTACACACAGGTTGGGATCCGGTATATTGGCCATAACTTTCTCGTTCGAACTCTGAATGAGGTGATTTAAGATTTGTTGGAAAGATATTGAAGGAAACCTACAAATTTTTTTACACTTTCTCAGATTCTAAATGAATCAGTTCGTAAAATATAAAAACTCATAACTGGTCATAAATCTCAGAATTTCTCTTTTGGCATTTATGCATGTCTTGCACATATGCACTCATATATTCACAAATATATATTGAATTGATCTCAAATAAATTATTATCATATTCAAACATTAAAATATATTATTTTTTATCATATAACATATTTATCATTATTTATTATAAAATATTCATATTTTTGGGGTTTTACATTCTTTCCCCTTAAAAGAATTTTGTCCCCAAAATTCCGCAACGTATCTTAGGAATTAATAATATAAGAAAAGCACTAAGAGGGAATAATCCAGACAAGGAAATCCTCCCGTACACATCTCATACCATTAATTCCTAGATATAAATCACTAGCAATATTTATGCTTAACAATCTAAAATACGTATACTCCCACTTAACCCCTAACTAAACGAAACTAGTACGTCAGGCGAAAAATCCAAACAAGGAACCTCCCATATATATACCATGTATTCCAAATGATTAAGGATTAAGTGATAATATCCTCATTCTAGTGTTAAAGATAAATATGACTATCCCAAAATCATCATAAACTATAAAAAAACATAATCCAAACAATTTACATGTTCAAACAGGTGTGGGTAGTCGCGACGCATATCCTCTTTGCGTTCCCAAGAAATATCCTCAGATCCTTTCCGGTTCCATTAGACCTTCACCAAAGGAATCATCATGTTTCTAAGTCTTTTGTCTTCTCTAGTAAGTATACAAACTGGGATTTCAATAGTAGAAAAATCGTCTTGAAGTTCAATCTCCAGAGTATCCAATACTCGCTGTCTCTCCTCATCATGCAAGTGCTTCTTGAGCATCGAAATATGAAATACATCGTGCACACTAGACATTGATGCTGGAAGATCTAGTCTATATAAAACAGCCCTAATACGCTCAACAATCTGAAATGGGCCAATATATATCGGGGCAAGCTTTCCCCGTCTGCTAAATCGCTGGACACCTTTCATCGGCGATACCTTCAGCATGACACAATCTCCTACCTGAAACTCTAAAGATCACCGTCTATGATCCGTGTAGCTCTTCTGTCGACTCTGAGCGGCTAGAATACGCTCCCTGATTAGTGCTACCTTCTCGGTAATCTGCCTCACTAGCTCTGGTCTAAGCAACAAGCTATCCTCTGGCTCTGCCCAACATATAGGGGATATAGGGTCTCCCGTATAATGCCTCATACGGGGCCATACCAATCATCGCTTGATAACTATTGTTATAAGCAAACTCTATCAATGAAAAACGATCCTCCCAGCAACCTTGAAAATCAATGATACAAGCCTGCAGCATGTCCTCCAACACCTGGTTCACTCTCTCTGTCTGACCGTCTGTCTGAGGGTGGAATACACTGCTGTGCAATAACTTACTGCCGAATGAATCCTGAAAACTCCTCCAAAAGTGTGAGGTGAAAACTGAGCCTCGATCTGATACAATCATATCTAGAACTTCGTAAAGTCGAACTATCTCTCGGATAAATATCCCAGCATATGTCTCGACAGTATAAGTAGTCCTTACTAGAATAAAATGTATAGACTTCGTCAACCGATCCACTATTACTCAAGCTGAATCGTTCCCCTTCTTCGACTTCGGCAACCCTATAATGAAGTCCATAGAAATGTTCGCCCACTTCCATTCTAGGATGGGTAAAGGCTGAAGTGTCCCTATTGGTCTCTGGTGTTCTGCCTTCACTTACTGGCAGGTGAAGCACTTAGCCACATATTTTGCAATCTTCCTACGTATACCACTCCACCAAAATTTTCTCCTCAAGTTCTTATACATCTTAGTGGTTCCTGGATGCACTGAATATCGGGTACGATGTGCTTCATCAAACAACTCCTTCTTCAGCTCTACACTAGCTGGCATAACCAATCGACCATTCATTCGAAGGCCTCCATCTGCTCTAATATAAAAGAACCCTATCCTGCTCTGATACCAATTGAAAACACCCTAATGCCACTAGGAAGGAACCCTAAAGGGTGGTGAATAAGGTTTATGCTAATCTTATCCGATTTATGTCAATTTAAAACTTATTAACAAATTATCCTAGCAAGTGAGATATAGACAAGATATATACAAGGATAATAAACTAAGGGTAATATGAAAACAAACAAGTTAGTGGGAATATAAACAATAAGCAATAGACAAAGGCGATATAAGATACGAACACAAAAATAAGTACGCCAATGCAATCACAAACAAACGATATAATCACGGAGTTCGGTCCCCACGACCTACGTCTCCGCTCCTCACCTCGAGGAGATCTCCACTATCACATCGGGTTTTCTATGCTTACCCAAAAAACATTTACACCTTACAATGTTGGTTTTTAACGCTCACCGATCAACGTTCACAATCACTCACAATATAACTACACTAACTACCACCTCAAGTGTTGGTCTCTAGCCCGTGTATCCCTCAAGTGTTAGGAATTACAACTCCTCTCTAGGCATTACCACCTACCCCACTCCTCTTGGGGTGATCTCGTCTCTCACCACACACTCCTCTTGGTGTACTAGTGTATTACAAGGTGAACCTCACAATTTAGGCATTCAACAAATGATTATTTTCTAAACAATGTGAGAACTCAATTAAGCACAATTCAAAGTTACAATCTCTCACAACCCTAATTATACTATATATGAAATACTATAAGCTCAAGTGGGTGTGTGTAACAATGAGATTCAATAAAACAAACTAAACTCAAATAAATCTAGCTTATGGAAATTATGAACAAAAACAATAAATAGCTAGAAATTGAGTTTAGGAAAACTTCTTTAATGATAACAAGAGAGAGGGAGAAGAGTGAATGCTCAAACACCAAAGGATGATCTCCACTTGCTCTTGTGAAAATCTCTTCACAAACCAAAACTTGAAAAATGCTTAAAAGCTTTTTAAATAAACTTAAACCAAACTTTAAAACCCTTGTTAAACACTTTTAAAACATTCCCTTGGTTAAATAACACTGAGGATATGTGGGGGTATTTATAGGAACCCCAAAGCTAAGAGAAAACAAGGCAAAAAGATCAAAAATCCAAATCTATAAAAGACTAAAAAAACTAGCCGTTACAGCATCAGTCGACTGATGGCTTTCATCAGTTGACTGATGAGCTGACCGTTAGAGGCGTTTTCCAGCTCATTAGTCGACTGACGGACATTATCAGTAGATTGATGACCTCATCAGTCGACTAGTCAGTCGATCAAAACAAAACATAAACTTTTTGTTATTTCAGGCACTTTCTTCGGTCGATACATCAGTCGACTGATGTCATCAGTCGACTTACCAGTCGACTGATAACAGGTTATCAACCTGTAATGAACAGTAAAAACCAACTTTAAACCTCGTTTAAAAATATCAAATAAATTTTCAAAATGTAAAACTTTGGGAAATGTTTGTAAACATGAAAATGAACATGTTACAAAAATTGGTTTTCAAAAAGCACCTCCTAAATGAGAAATCACTTCACTTTTTAAAATAGTCCAAAACATGTAAATGTAAACACACATGTTTTGACATTTTGACTAAACTATGTTTTGAAACTCTATGAACTGATTTTATAGACTTAATAAAATATGTATAAACTAATATTGAAGTTTATAAACTAATATAACAATATTTTATCAAAAACATCTATATTTTGATAAAATTAACAAAATCAATAAATACGTGTGTGTGATTAATATATGAGCTTAAGGTATCTACACACAAGTATAAACCTAAAACTAAATATACCCAAGCCTGATGAAGGTCTTCAATGAGCTCGACTTGGTAAACATACGGATGAAGCTTGAACTTGGATCTTCAACTTTAATTGTATAGGTCTCATACCATAATTTTTCCAGACTCCATTGGATATGTTCGTGAATGCACAATTCCATCCATCTTCCAATATGTTGTTTGCCTAGAATAAATACGAAAATATAAACACTAGACAAACAACATTATTGGTAAATTATTTGTTAAACATCATTAAAATAAAAAGGCTAACACAATGGTCCAATCGTCCTTGGGCTCTTTAGAAATCTCCTCCTTTCGGATTTGAATCCAAGAGGTCTCTAACTGAGCTCAGACTACTCTGTCCCTTCAAGATGGCTATACTGATATAGCTCCCAAGTATGTGTTGGTCCCGCCAATCTCTAGCCTAAAATCGAACTAGCTAAGAGTGAGAAGATCTCGATACAATGAGCACCTCAATGCCACAACCCGATGTCGATGCTTCCTACTCAAAGCATCTGCTACGACATTCGTCTTCCCCGGGTGATACTGAATTGCAAACTCGTAGTCCTTGATGAACTTAATCCATCACTGTTATCTCTGATTAAGTTCCTTCTAGGAGAATAGGTACTTTAGACTCTGGTGATCTGTTAATAGCTCGAACTGAACTCTATACAAATAGTGTCTCCACGCCTTTAGTGTTGGCCTTCTTGTTTTGATGATGTTTAACAAACAATTTACCACTAATGTTGTTTGTCTAGTATTTGTGTTTTCTTATTTATTATAGATAAACAACATAGTTGGAGGTTGGATGGATTGAGCCTACACGATCACATCAATAAGGAGGTTGGCGGAATGTCGGTGAAGCTTATGCAATTCAAGTTAAAGATCAAGTTCAAGCTTCATCCGCAAGTATACCAAGTCAAGCTCAATGAAGATCAAGATCAAGCTTTGGTATATTTAGTTTAGAATTTATATTATGTGTGTTAAGTACGTTAAGCTCAATATCTATACACACACATCTATTGGTTTCCTCGTATATATATATAGTTATATATATATACATAAGTTTTGGTTTCTATGCATATATATAGTTTTATATATATACATACATAGTTTTGAGTTTTCATGTTTATAAATATGAAATCACATATTTCATATTTACTATTGTGTTTTTGAAAACATTGCATAGAATATGCAATTTTGTGAAAATACTGTCTTATTAGTTTATAGACTTCAATATCAGTTTATACATGTTTTACTAAGTCTATAAAAACATTTTACAAAGTTTCAAAAGTTGGTTTATGTCAAAACATCAAAATTCAAGTATATCATATTTTCATGTTTTGGACTATTTTGCAAAATGATGATATTTTTCATTTGGGAAGTCCTTTTACGAAACCAGTCATTCTAGCATGTTTATTATCATGTCTACAATCATTCCCCAAAGTTTTATATTTTTTGGAATTTGTTTGATATTTTTAAACAGTATTTTAAATTCAGAAAAACAGCTTTCAGAACTAGTTTTCTGTTATATCAGTTTTCGGTCGACCGCACCGGTCGACCGCTCGTTTGTTCTTTCGTCAGCATGGTCTAGAGAGTTGGTCGGTCGACCGATGCGGTCGACCGAGAGCGCCATCGGTCGACCCCACCGGTCGACCGACGATGGTCCAGAACTGTTTCTTCGTGTTTTTGTGCTCCGTCAGTCGACCGATATTTCCGCCGGTCGACCGCCAATATGACCGTTGCTTTTCCAACGGCTATTTCCTGAGCTGTTTGCTGGGGCTGTTTTTGTCTTTTGTTTTGGGGTTTTGGCTGAAATTTTTAGAGGGTATAAATACCCCATTGCTGATCTCTTTTTAGGTTGATCAAGAAGTTTTTAAAAGAAGTTTTTAAACAAGGGTTTAAGCTTGTTTAGTTTGGGTTTAAGTTTGTTTTGGGTTTGCTGTTACAAAGAGGAGTTTTTCATCAGTTATTGAAGAGTTCATCTTCAACATTTCATCATCCTCTTTTTGTATTTATAGAGAAGTTTCCTTAACTCTATTTCCTAGCATTTCTACTATTGTATTTCATATCAATCTTATTGCTAGTTCTTATTGAGTTAAGTTTTTATTTATATCTCATTGTTACACACACCCACATTAAGCTTTTAGTATTTACATACATAGTATAGTTGGGCGGTGAGAGTTTGTAACCTTGAGTTGTGCTTAATTGAGTTCTCACCTTGTTAGAGAGAACAATCATTTATTATATTGTGCTTATCGTGAGAATCACTTTGTAATACACTTGTACACCGAGTGAGGAGTGTGTGGTGAGAGATGGGGTCGAATCCAAGAGGAGTGGCGTCGGTTGACGTGCCTAGGGAGAGGTTATAACCGAGCACTTGAGGAGGAGGACACAGGCTAGGACCAACACTTAGTATGTGAGGTGTGTTTGCATAGTGATTGTATTATGAGGTGTAAACGTTGTTCGGGTAAACGTAGAAAACCCGGTTGTGATAGTGGAGTATCTCCTCGAGGTGAGGAGCGGGGACGTACGTCGTGGGGACCGAACCTCGTAAACATATCCTTTGTTTATGATTGCATTGGCGCACTTGTTTTTCATGTTCATAACTTACATCGCCATTGTATATTGCTTGTTGATCATTTTGCCCTATCACATTTGTAGTTAAATTATTTACCCTTGTGTTAGTTTGCATATCCTTGCACATATCTTATTATATATCTCTTTGTTAGGATATATTATCTTGTGCTAGTTTATATATCCTTGCATATATATTTTATCATATAGGATATATCTCTTTGTTCATATTGCTTATCCTAGCTCATATATCCTGTTGTATTTTATACTTGCTAGGATAACTTGATAATTAATTTTAATTGGCATTTAAATCGGATTAGATTAGCATAAGACCCTAATCACCCCCCTCTAGGGTCTAACATTTAGTGTGAATACAAGCGCTGCTAACTTCAAATCATGAGTGGGGTAGTTGTGCTCATGTACCCTTAGTTGTCATGAGATGTATGCTACTACCCTCTGAGCCTGCATCAGAACACCTCCCAAACCTACTAACGACGCATCCGTGTATACGATAAATGTCCTGTCACTGCTCGGAATAGTAAGGACTGGCGCCGTAGTCAACTTAGCCTTTAAGTTATCAAAGGCCTTCTGTCACTTCGTACTCTAAGTAAACTGTACACCCTTCTTTGTAAGGTATGTAAGTGGCATCGTAATCTTTAAGAAGTCCTGAATGAACTTCCTGTAATAGCCAGCTAACCCCAAAACGATACAAATCTCGGTAACCATCTTCGGTGGTTCCCAATCAAGCACTGCTAAAACCTTAGCTGGGTCCACTGCTATGCCCTCTCTGCTGACAATATGGCTAAGAAACCTGACCTCAGAAATCCAAAACTCACACTTGCTAAACTTAGCATATAGCTGATGCTCCCTCAAAGTCTGCAAAGCCAAACATAGATGCTGCTCGTGCTCTAATTTTGATCTTGAATAGATGAGAATATCATCGATAAATATAATCACGAATTGGTCCAAATATAGATGGAAGACCCGTTCATCAAATTCATGAATACCGCGGGTGCATTGGTCAACCCAAATGGCATGACCAAAAACTCGAAGGAACCATATTGAGTCAGAAAGGCGGTCTTGGAAATATCCATCTCCCGATCCCACAACTGATGATAACCAGAACGAAGATCAATCTTCAAGAAATACTATGCTCCCTACAGCTGATCGAACAAGTCACCAATCTGAGGCAAAGGATATCTATTCCGGATAGTGACTTTCTTCAACTCACGGTAGTTAATACATAATCGTATACTACCATCCTTCTTCTTCATGAAAGTACCGGTGCTCCTAATAGAAAATGACTCTGCCGAATAAAGCCCTGAGCTAACAACTCATCCAACTGAGTCTGTACCTCCCTCATCTTAACAGGTGACATGCGATAGGGTGCTCTGCGTCCGGCTGAAACTTAATACAAAACTCAACCTCTCTCATAGGAGGCAACTCAGGTATGTCCTGAAAGATATCTTGATAATCTGAGACAACTCTAGTCTCACATATATCAACACTCTGATCCCGAAGCATCACCTCCTCGATGTACGCCAGTAATGACTCTGCAAACTGGTTCCCCTGAGAGGTTGCCACAACTAACTCGGACCCATCGGACATTCACAAATTGATTGTTTTTGTAAAACAGTCAATACTGACGTGGTAGGAAGATAGTCAATCCATACCAAGAATAACATCGAACTCTGACATGCACAACACTATCAGATCGACAATGAACTCAGACTCATCTAAACTAATAATACACCTGCTACAAATGCTCTCCAAGAGCGACATATCACCTAGAGGGGTGAAAACTGATAAAGGAATATCTAGAGGCTGAGCTACGAGTGAAACTCTAATTATAAATGCATAAGATAAGAAAGAATGCGAAGCCCCTAAATAGAAAAGAATACGGGCTGGAAAGGAGTTCACGAGGAATATACCCTCCACTACGGCCCCGCTCGCACCATGATCACCAGGGACTATGTATAGACTCTGTCGGTGGATGGAGACTGCTCTACTGCTGGAAGTGGAGTATATAGGACTACATATCCCTGAGGGACCTCCTGAACTGCATGAACCTGTCTCTCAATCATCGGAACTACTAGCGATGCCTTGAGTCTTATTTGCTGGCCTTGACCTCGGTCCTAAATCGGTTCTGCTGCTAATTCTGGCCTTTCCCTTGCTGGGCTCCTGCTGGTACACTGCAATACTCTAATGCTCTGTGGCCAATCTTGTGATACTTAAAACATGTGCCCTGAAACTTGTGCTGCTGAGGTGCTCTCTGATCATGTTGGGGTCCTCTCCTATAAGGGACTTGCTGCTGCTGCTGGGGTCCTGAAAAAGGCCTCTTGTTCTTGCTATTATCCTTAGTATTCCCTTCCTTGTCTTTCTGAAACATAGCTGACTCGTTCTCTTGTGAAGTGGCAGCATCAACTACCTCTCGAACTGAGTAGAACCTCCTTGAAACAACGTATCAATGAAGGCTAGGGCGAAGTCCTACTAGAAAAATTTGCGCTTGGCGTTCTCCAGTCTGTACTCAAGCCCTTTCCCGGCCCGTGCCACGGAAGAGATATACTGCTCATCGAAAAAATAGAAAAATTCCTCCTAGGTGAGGGTCATCCTCTGTTCTGAGGTAAACTGTAGTCGGTACCATCTCCCTGCATCCCTTTTGAGATTGTAGGATGCTAGCCTCTGCTTCTAAATCAAAGTCACATTAAGTATCTCAAGGGTGTTACCCACACCTTCCTTCCACTTATGTGCCGCAAGAGAATCCGATAATCCCTAAAACTCCGGTGCCCTCATCTTCTGGTATCTCTCCACTAAGCAGAGCCAAGCCTCCTGCTCTGTGGTTCTATCAGTAACTGCCTGTGGGGTGGGTACGGGTGTGTCTTCTGGGAAATTTTTCACTACATGAATAGCTGGTATCACCGGTGGTGGAACTACTGGTGGTGGTGGTGTAATGTGATTCGTCACAAGCTCCTCAAGTGCTGCCATCATAGCGGCTATGAAAACCATCAGGTCTATCAAATACTGGGGAGCCTGCTGCGGCTTGGATGGAGCTTACTATGGCTCTGGTGGAGCCTGCTGTGGCTCTACCTGACCAGCTCTCTGGGTACAAGATCTACCACGTCTGGCCATCTAAGCATATAGAAGAAAGTTTATAAGTCCTCAAACGAAACATATATGGAATTCGTAAAGATAAGAAATTCGTATCATATATCATTCATGCAAATACTTTTAATATCAATGAATACTAGTCTTGCAAAAAAAATTCGTAATTTTTGAATACGCGTACATAAAGTCCTAACTCATTCTAGAAATTTCTCGTGGACTCTATACATGAATATTAAGAAACTCTGCTCTAACTCCACGACTCAACACAGGATGATCCGAAGGATACTGAAACTAGATCTCTGATACTAACTCTGACGCTCCTGGTTTTAAAAAGCTTGCAGTCCAAGGTAAAACCAAGAATGTCAAACCTGCCATGCACTACACCATGCAATAGTATGTTTCACCATCACAATTACTATCTATCTAGTAGAATCAACAACAGGCGTAGGTACAAAACAGGCTAGAGAAAATATACAGAAGAAATACTAAACGACAGATATTCTAAAGAAATCATCACCACTAAAATAAATAGACAAATCTCTAAGAGAAATAACATCTGACTGAATACAAGTGTCTCGACGTAGGAAATCAAATGAAATGACATTTAGGTACATCGTCTTTACAAAACTAGAATGATAACTTAAATGTTCATAAACACATCTACTGTGGAGTTCTGACATAAACTACTAACAATATAAATAAATAACTGCTAGAGCAATTCCATTAACCTACGGCTCTCCATGCACCTGGCTCATTACCTGAAAGGGGGGAAACAACGAGCATCAAACGCTAGCGAGTAACATCTCAACCAACTCCAAGGGGAAGGGCTAGAAGAAAGAAAAATAGCTCTTAATACATATAGATAGTCAATCATCTACTCCGAAATAAAATGGTGGTTTGATATTTAGAAATTTACAACACGAGTATAGGTACGTCTCCCGTTAGCTCAAATTGTAAATAGCTAAATACCAAATCCAAAAAAACTACAACATGGAGCAATAAAGAAATATAGCTCCATCTCCAACCATAATATCAATGACCTGTCAGATGTCAAATATGTGCCCAACTCGTGGACTAAAATAGGTAAATATCCAATACATGAACTGCAAAAGCTTAAAGTCCAACACGAGAACTGTAATGGATTATAGTCTAACACGAGGACTTCAATGGATTATAGTCCAACACGAGGACTTCAACATGAAAGTAATATAAAAAAAATCACCATATTTACTACCTACTCTCGTGCCTCGGTGAGTGAATCTAAAACTCGTGTCCGTAGTCAATTCATATACACAAATCTCAGTATATTATAATCCCATATAACCTAAGTGTCTCGCAAGCCACACAAACTTATGCAACAACGTGAACATTTAGAAAATTCCCCAGCGGTTGACCACGAAGAGACAGAAACCTTTTCTACAGGTTTCTGCTCCTCAAGGTTGATTCGAAAGCCATTATGCAAAGATTCTATATACTAAATTCTATATACATGATTTAGCATTTCTAGACTATGTAAAAAAATACAATCTAATCACTGTAGACAAAAAGAAACCTTTTTAAACACATGTAAGCATGTCGACACATTTGAAAACAATTATCTTTCTTTCAAAACTCTTGTTAAGAAATTTTTTAGATCTAGATCTGCAATAAGAAATTCGTGGATGATCTTTATTAACTGAAAACTTATTCTTTTTGCAACATACAATATAAAGATCTATCTTTATACATAAAATAGCATTTTAGGCTCATGAAACACAAGAAAAACTTTATTAAAAACGTTTAAAACGTAGGTGTAGGATTGGGAAAGATGAAACTCGCCTAAGGGGTGTTGATGAACTCTAAAAAATAAGTGAGAACGATCCTCCTTTACTGAACATCGATGGATCTCACGTCAGCTCCTCCAAAATCCTCAAAGAATCGCCAAAGAAAGGGGGTTTAGGGTTTGAGAGAGAGAGAGGAGGAGGCTGAGGCTATTAGGGTTTAAAAAAGGATTCTGAGAGCTTCAAAATGGATATATATACTTAGGTATACTCTTAGATTTGGTATATATAAAACCAACCCGAAACAGAGACAATCCTGGCGTCTGCACGCCCAACAGTCGACCATATAGAAGCCTGCACACAGGCTGGGGTTTGGTATATTAGCCATAACTTTCTCGTCCGACCTCCGAATGAGGTGATTTAAGATTTGTTGAAAATATGTTGAAGAAACCTACAACTTTAATCTTTTACATGTTTTCAGATTCTAACTTTATTAGTGCATAAAATATTAAAATTCATAACTGGTTATAAATCTCAGATTTCTCTTTTGGCCTTTGTGCATGTCTTGCAGATATCCACTCATATATTCACAAATATATATTGAATTGATCTTAAATCAATTATTATCATATTCAAACATCAAAATATATTATGTTTTACCATATAACATATTTATCATTATTTATCATAAAATATTCAAATTTTCGGGGTTTTACAGATAAGGAGTATATTCTTCCTCGCAGCAACATGCTTTTGTATAAATGAAGTATAGATATGAGGGAAATCGGGAGTGATTGCATAAAGGCTGTGTTGTTTTACCAAGAATATAATGTTATGCCAGGAGTAAACAGGAGTTAAAGAAGCTTAGTAGCAGAAAATAGTTAACTTACGTAGAAGAAGACTGATACAACCCCATAATTATAGCTCAGGGGAGTAATTTCTTGGCTATCTAGCCATGTGCTTATTCTATCGATCAAAGCTTCCATGACCTATAAATTTGCTATACATAAGATACACATTAAATTGCATATTTACATAACACTTAAAAAAGACATAAATGCATATAGTGAGGCAATTAAACTTGCATGGTCATCAATATGGCCTCCTCGTAGTAGATTGAGAAGCTCCAAAGAATCGATGCTATTGTTTGATGTATTATTAACAATACATGACCTGATATATGTCAGAAAGATACAAACATTAGCAGTTGTTATCGATACGTGCATATATAACAATATAACAATATAACAATGAAAGCTTACATGTTCTAGCAAAGGTTAACATAAATGGGCATAAGTTAACATAATTCTGGAAACGTTAACATATAACGGTGAATAATAACATGTTCTAGTAAAGGTTAACATATGTGGGCATAAGTTAACATGTATCTATTAACATAAACATGCATGTAGAAACATTAGTTTACATGAATTAAATTTACTGATGAGCTTTCTGATTACAAAACTCTGAGACCCATCTGTTCTCCTCTAGTGTGAGCTTTGCCACTACATGACGCGGTATTTTAAAGTTGTGAACAAAGGTTCCTTCACTATCAACCAAGCATGTACTAAAATCATCAACTACAGGAATACCCTCGTTCAGCAACCTCAACAAAGCCTCCTCCTTCTTCTTGATTTTCCTGTTCTTTTGAAAATCCCAAGTGCATTCACTATGCTTGCAGTAGTGTCTGGTTTTTTTCCTATCATCCTCCTTGTGGTGTGAAATTGTAATTATATCTGGATGGGCTACCTTCTTCTTTTCTTCAGTGAAAGGGGTTCGGACTAGCTGAGATTGCGTCCGGATTCTGGTACTTGGTCCCTTTGTCCCCTTGGAAACAACTTTCTTCATTCTCTTTTGATAAACTTGTAGAAAGTCTTTCTCCTCCACTTTCCTCTCCACCACTTTCTCTACACTTCTCTTCTCTTCTTCCTTCACTTCCTTAATCATCTCCTGCTCTCTCTCTCTCTCTCTCTCTCTCTCTCTCTCTCTCTCTCTCTCTCCCTCTTTCTCATCTACTTTCATCTCCTGCTCTCTATCTCCCTCTTCAAAGTACTCCTCTCTATCTTCCTCTTTCTCAGATGCCTCTGTATCTTCCTCTTTATTCTCCTGCTCTCTATCTTCCTCAAACGGCTCTTGCTCTCTATCTTCCTCTTTCTCGTCCCCCTCATTATCTTCCTCTTTCTTCTCCTGCTCTCTCTCTCTCTTCCATCTCCTCCTTTGTATCTTCCCCTCCCTTCTCTTCATCCTCGTCTTGGTCAACTTTATCTACCTCCTGCTCTGTTTGCGCTACATCCTCAGCAATATGAGAGGCTTCCTTACCAATAATGCACACATCGTCATAATTGAAGCAATTGACATCGTCACACTTTGTTGGCCCCTTTATTTTGATGATGTTTAACAAACAATTTACTACTAATATTATTTATCTAGTATTTGTATTTTATTATTTATTGTAGACAAACAACATGTTGGAGGATAGATGGAATCAAGCATTCACGATCATATCCAATGGAGGTTGGCGGAATAGTAGAGTGAAGCTACGCAAATCCAAATTAAAAATTCAAGTTCAAGCTTCATACGTGAGTTTACCAAGTTAAGCATGTTGAAGACCAATCAAGCTTGGGTAAATTAGTTTAGGATTTATACTTGTGTGTTAATACTTTGAGCTATATATCACACATACACACAATTCTTGATTTTGAGTAATTTTGACAAAATATTAAGTTATTGGTTTTTGAACTTAACAACCATTGTATACATATTCTATTAAGTCTATAAAATCACTTTATAAGGTTTCAAAATATTGTTGAACTCAATAGTCAAAAATCAAGAAGTTTATGTACACATGTATTTACAAGTTTTACAAAATACATGAGTTTTCATAAATGGGAAATTAAATTTAAGAAATTCTTTTTCTAACATGTTCAATTTCATGTTTATAAATGTTTTCCAAAGTTTTATCAATTTTGGAATTAATTTGTTATGTTTAATTGAATTTATAAAATCAAGTTTTAAATAAGTTCATGTTCGTGCATGTTTTTTCCAAATAGATAAGCATTCACAAATGGAAAATAAAATTTAAAAAATTATTTTTATAACATGTTATATTACATATTTATAATCATTTCCCAAAATTTTATCATTTTTAGAGTTTATTTTCTATGTCAAATTGATTTTACAAAATCGGGTATTACAGTAGTTTTTAGAATCTGCAATATATGTGTTCAAATATCTATTTATCACAAATGGGAAGTGATATTTCATAAATTCTTAATCTAAAACGTTTATCTACATTTATAGAAACATCATTCAAAATTTCATAATTGTTTGAGTTGATTTACTATTTTTAATGTATTTTACAAATCTAGCTACGCAAAAATTTGAGATCTGCTGATACTGTTCAAACTTGACGAGTCGACCCATAAATGCATGAGTCGACCCATGAACAGCACATGAGTTTACTCATGAATATATGAGTTGACCCATCAGTTGTTTTTTGTCTATAACGGCTAGTTTATGAGTAAACTCATGAACAGTACCGAGTCGACTCATAACACTATAACGGCTAGTTTTTGGCTAAGTTGTTTTTTATTTTTTTAGACTTTTCACTTGGGTTTTCTTGGTTCTTTGGGGCTCCTATATATACCCCATACCCTCTAACTTCTGAGAGTACTCAAGAGAATGTTTTAAAAGAGTTTAACAAGGGTTTAAGATTGTTTTGAGTTTGTTTAAAAGAGTGTTTAAGAGTTAGTTTGTGAAGAGAATTTCACAAGAGTTTGAGGAGATTATCAATCTTGTTTGGGCTTCAATCTACATTCATTCACTCTTGTTTTAGAGAAGTTTTCTTAAACTCTTTATCTAGCTTGTTTATGCTTAATTTGTCATATTTATTTTGCTAGATTAAATTGAGTTTAGACTTGTTTTGATTTATCTCTTTGTTCACACATAATCATTGAGCTTATTGTATTTACATTCATAGTATAATTTGGGTTGTGAGATTGTAACATTGAGTGTGAGCCTACATTGAGTTCTTATCTATTGTAGAGAACAAATTTGTTACATTGTGAGATTATAAAGTTTTCGGTTAGCTAAAAAACTGAGTGTGAGGTATAAATGTTATTCGGGTAAGCGTAGAAAATCGGTTGTAATAGTGAAGATCTCCTCGAGGTGAGGAGCGGAGACGTAGGTCGTGGGGACCGAACTCCGTGAGATTGTAAACGTTGATCAGTGAACGTTGAAAATCGATGTTGTGTGGGGTAAACATTATTCGAGTGAGCATAGAAAACCCGGTTGTGATAGTGAATTTCTCCCCAGGAGTGGGGAGCGGAGACGTAGGATGAAAGGTCCAAACTCCATGATCATATTGTGTGTTTGTATTGTTTATATTATCCTATCATAATTGTATCTTTAATTTAGATTGTTTACCCTTATGTTGTTTATATATCCTTACATATATTTCACCATATAGGATATATCTCTTTGATCATATTGCATATTCTTGCTCATAACATATTATATATCTATCTTACAAGAATAATTTATTAATAAGTTTTAATTGGCATAAAAATCGGATTAGATTAGCATAAGACCCTAATCACCCCCCTCTAGGGTCTAACAATTGGTATCGGAATTTGGTGCTCTTTGATTTAAGGTCTAAGCACCTTGAGTTAAACATCCAAGTTATCATTTTGTGCTAATCTTGTTTCGATTTTCTTTGTTATCTTGCTTGCACATATATACATATACTATGGATATGCACGGTGCACCTATGTCATCAATATTGCTCCAAAATTAGATAATTTCTCTTATGCCCAATGGTGTGTTAGATTTAAGCTATTTGTTGGATATAAACATTCTGATTTATGGGAAATTATAAATGATGCTTATATTGTGCCCACTATGGAGAAATTCAAGTGGAATAAAAATGATCATCGTATGTTTATAATGAACAAGAATTTGTTAGAATATTTGCTAAATGCTTTTGATTCATCTATATCTAACAAGTTTGTTCATTTTGATAGTGCTTACACCTTATGAAAATTTATTGAAGCACATCAAGAGGACTTAGAGGCGATCCGACAAGCTTTGGAGGATCCCACTTCAAGTTCACAAGGAGCATCATACACACGGATACTATGCGATAGCCCTAGTGAGGTTTGCGAGTTCGAATCAATTAATGATTTACCTAGTGATGAACTTGCATGTGCAAGTGAAAATTTATTGCATGCCTATAACAAATTGCATAAAGATTTTATTGACTTACAAAGTAAGCCTGTAGAATTAAAATCCGATCATGAGGAGCTAGTGTCAAAATTGGATGTCATTACAAGAGAAAATACCATACTTAAAGAAAACAATGACATGTTAATTTTAGAAAATAAAAAATTGACCTCATCCATTTCTAGCTTAACTCATGAATGAGATAATGCCATGTTAGAAGTAGAGAACATAAAAAATGATACTGCTTCTTTTATAAATAACTATTTATGTTCCACTTCTAATAAAAATGTATATGTGCCTAATAATAAAGATTTGAATCTTGTGAATAAACGTATTTCATCTTTAGATTCAACTTTGAAAACATGCATTAATAATCATAAGAAGCTTATGGATATGTGTGCCAAGTCTAAGTTAAAATCATCCACTCATTATGCACATATATATAGCAAAGTTTACAAGTGCTCCATTTGCGACCGTAAAGACCATTTAGCTAAATTTTTCTATGATGCACACAAACTTAAAAATGTTAATGCTCCTTGTGCATCTCATCAAGTTTCTTCATCACATGTACACACAGATGCACCCATTGTTCATCATAAGCATGCTCATATATATAGATGTGATCATTGTGGTCGTTTTGGCCATTTGACCAAGTATTATTTTGATTTGAAAAGAAAATCATGTTTGCCAAATGCTTCTAGTAGACCATATATTTTTTAATGTAATATTTGTGGTAGATTTAGCCATTTGGTAAAGTTTTGTTATGATTTGATAAAATGTTCAAACTTGCCAAATTTTTCAAGTAGACCACTTTTGTTTAATGATGTTTCTTATTTGTAAAATAATTTTAAAAGACAATCTTTATTTGCAAATGATTCCCGTGTACGAGCTAATGGTCCACAAAAATAAATGGATCTCTTTCATTGCATATATCACAATCGGAAAGGTTATTTGAGTGATTATTACTTTAACCGTGTTAATGCACCACATGTGCCCAAACGGGTTCATAACCTAGGGCTTTGAGCTTAAATGATAGGGGTTATGTCCCTAAATCTCTTGGTACCAAGAATTCTTTGGAACCAAAACAAATTTGAATTTTAAACCAAGTATTTTAGTGTTTTTCTTTTTCCTTTTTTTGGTTTTAAAAATTATACTTTAAATTTTTGAACATGAAAACAATTCTTCTTATTGATCAAATTCTTTTGTTTTCATGATTATTAGTTTTGTTTTGATGAGAGGTTTCTATTTATATAACCCCCGAATTTATTGGGTGTTTATTCCCAAACATTGTTTACCAGGTGCTAAAATCTTTGTATGGGTTGAAACAAGCTTAAGAGCTTGATATGGTTGCCTCTCTTATTTTTTGAAAATCGATGATGGTTTGGTTTTATGTTATTATATGATTTAGTATTGATTTATAATTTCATTTGAGTGATTTGTTTTCATTTGAAAACTTTTTCTCATGATTCTCATGTTTTTCAATCTTTTTGATTTCATAAATCCAAACATTGTTATAATTTATTTTGAAAATATCCATTCTTGATTTTGTTTCCTTGTTCCTCTACCTATAAGCAAATTATTTTCCTTCATGGATCGTCTTTCATAATTTTTTTATGCCTTTTTGGATCCTCATTTTATCTCCTTGGGGCAAGAATGATAAATGTTTGGTTTGTATATATACATCTTGAAATTTTCGTAACACCCTTCATGATATTATATATACATATGTGTTCTTATTGGTCTTTTGCATGTGAGTTGTGTTTAGCATATCTTATATCTATGCTTGCTCACATATGTGTTCCTTGATCATTATTGTATATATTCCATAAGGTATTTTGATAGGGGGAGTCTTCCCTTTTCTATTATTGTTTTTATCTCACCCATGCATATTGATAGGGGGAGCTATCGCTCTCTTCTTTCTTGTTGGTTTCCCCTTTTTGATGTTGTCAAAGGGGGAGAAATATTGTGAGTATATCCTTTTTGTAAATTGTTTGTCATTATTAAAAAAGGGAAGATTGTTGGTCTCTTTATTTTGATGATGTTTAACAAACAATTTACCACTAATGTTGTTTATCTAGTATTTGTGTTTTCTTATTTATTGTAGACAAACAACATGTTGGAGGATGGATGGAATCAAGCATTCACGATCATATCCAATGGAGGTTGGCGGAATAGTGGAGTGAAACTACGCAAATCCAAGTTAAACATTCAAGTTCAAGCTTCATCTGCGAGTTTACCAAGTCAAGCATAGTGAAGACCAATCAAGCTTGGGTAAATTAGTTTAGGATTTATACTTGTGTGTTAATACTTTGAGCTCTATATCACACATACACACAATTCTTGATTTTGAGTAATTTTGACAAAATATTGAGTTATTGGTTTTTACAATTAACAACAATTATATACATATTCTATTAAGTTTATAAAATCACTTTATAAGGTTTCAAAACATTGTTTAACTCAATAGTCAAAAATCAAGAAGTTTATGTACACATGTATTTACAAGTTTTGCAAAATACATGAGTTTTTACAAATGAGAAATTTAATTTGAGAAATACTTTTTCTAACATGTTCAATTTAATGTTTATAAATGTTTCCTAAAGTTTTATCAATTTTAGAATTAATTTGTTATGTTTAATTGAATTTACAAAATCAAGTTTTAAATAAGTTCATGTTCGTACACATGTTCGTGCATGTTTTTACAAAACAGATAGGTTTTTACAAATGAGAAATGAAATTTAAAAAATTATTTTTCTAACATATTATATTACATGTTTATAACCATTTTTCAAAATTTTATCATTTTTGGAGTTTATTTTCTATGTCAATTTGATTTTACAAAATCAGGTGTTTTAGCAGTTTTTAGAATATGGAATATCTATGTTTAAACAACTATTTCACACAAATGGGAAGTGATATTTTAGAAATTCTTTCTCTAAAATGTTTGTCTATGTTTATAGAAATATCTCTCAAATTTTAATAATTTTGGAGTTGATTTACTATTTTTAATGTATTTTATAAATCCAGCTATGCAAAAATTCCAGATTTGCCGATACTGTTCATACCTGACGAGTCGACCCATAAATGCATGAGTCGACCCATGAACAGTGCATGAGTTGACCCATGAATATATGAGTCGACCTATCAGTTGTTTTTTGCCTGTAACGACTAGTTTATGAGTCGACTAATGAATAGTACCGAGTCGACTCATAACACTGTAACGGCTAGTTTTTGGCTGAGCTGTTTTTTGGTTTTTTGGACTTTTCAC
The DNA here is from genome assembly GCA_022839385.1 of Asparagus kiusianus. NCBI lineage: Eukaryota > Viridiplantae > Streptophyta > Magnoliopsida > Asparagales > Asparagaceae > Asparagus > Asparagus kiusianus. Next base: position 536,565 of record BQKN01063620.1, read on the forward strand.
TTGGGTTTTCTTGGTTCTTTGGGGCTCTTATATATACCTCATGCCCTCTAACCTCTGAGGGTACTTAAGAGAATGTATTAAAAGAGTTTAACAAGAGTTTAAGCTTGTTTTGAGTTTGTTTAAAAGAGTATTTAAGAGTTTGTTTGTGAAAAGAATTTCACAAGAGGTTGAGGAGATCATCAATCTTGTTTGGGCTTCAATCTACATCCCTCCACTATTATTTTAGAGAAGTTTTCTTAAACTCTTTATCTAGCTTGTTTATACTTAATTTGTCATATTTATTTTGCTAGATTAAATTGAGTTTAGACTTGTTTTGATTTATCTCTTTGTTCACACACAACCATTGAGCTTATTGTATACATTCATAGTATAATTTGGGTTGTGGGATTGTGACATTAAGTGTGAGCCGACATTGAGTTCTCATCTATTGTAGAGAACAAATTTGTTACATTATGAGATTGTAAAGTTTTCGGTTAGCTAGAAAACTGAGTGTGAGGTGTAAACATTATTCAGATGAGCGTAGAAAACCTGATTATGATAGTGGAGATCTCCTCGAGGTGAGGAGCGGAGACATAGGTCGTGGGGACCGAACTCCGTGAGATTGTAAACGTTGATCGGTGAGCATTGAAAACCGATGTTTTGTGATGTAAACGTTATTCGGATGAGCGTAGAAAACCCGGTTGTGATTATGGATTTCTCCCCGTGATTAGGGAGAGGAGACGTAGGACGAAAGGTCCAAACTCTATGATCATATTATGTGTTTGCATTGTTTATATTACCCTATCATAATTGTATCTTTAGTTTAGATTATTTACCATTGTGTTGTTTATATATCCTTGCATATATTTCACCATATAGAATATATCTCTTTGATCATATTACATATTCTTGCTTATAACATATTGTATATCTATCTTGCAAGAATAATTTATTAATAAGTTTTAATTGGCATAAAATCGGATTAGATTAGCATAAGACCCTAATCACCCCCCCCCCTCTAGGGTCTAACACGCTTGTCAATGCTATCAATACTACTTTTCCTCTTCACATGTGCAACCCTTGTATGCCTATCACCCTTGGACATAATGTCCTCTACATTTTTTTTCTAGGTCTTTAGGATCAACCAGGTCAGCAGTTCCTTCGTAGAGCTCTAATTTTCTGTTCAACCTATGTATCTCCTTAGAGCAAGCATCCCATTGAAGGCGCTTATCACGCTTTGTGGCATGGAGCAATTTCCAATTTAATTTAGTTGTATTCCTCTAGAACTGAATTTGCTGATCACTGGTCAACTTCTCTACTTCATCTTCTCTTTCAAGCGCATCCCTGATATGATGGGAGAAAATCTAAAAAAATAATCATGTCCCCATTACTATATAAATCCACAAATTAAGGATAAAAGTTATGAAAAGCTAACATGTTAATCTGAAAACTAACATGAGCACAACTTCATGAAAGATAACATAAAATGTTAGAAGTTATCATGATTGTTAAGGCAATACATGTACTAACATGATCATTTACATTGGGCACTAACTCAACATGAAACAATGTAATTATCTTGTACAAAGAAACCAAACATAAACAATGCAAATTGAAAATGAATTAAGATGAAGTTACAAAATTTCAACCAATATAAATATGGAAAAATCAGTAAAGGGTCATTAATGCTTAGGTAACCTACGGATGAGCTATTTAGCTTGCCCTTCACCCTCGCTTGCTCCTCATCCTTTACCTTTTCTATCTTCTCCTTCTTCCTCGACAGTAAAACCACCATATCTTTACTCTTAGATGATATAGGTAGGATCCTTTTTTTCCAAGACGAGTGCTACTATTATTCTTCCCGTCGGGCTCCCTTTGAGGGTATTTCTTACCCCATGGGCTGCTAGTTTTATTGGTTTATCCTTAATCTTAATGTTTGCTTTTCTTATCTTGGAGACAATTGTCTCCCTCCTCAACAATCCAACCGTCCCTCCGACCTTACCCAATTGGTCAACAGAGGCTTCCATCTCAAGTTTAGGACTGGTTTTTTAATGACTGTCATCTCATAGTACCGTAGCTGTCAAAATAGAAGCAATAAATATTTGTCATAATTTTCCTAACTGTCAAAACTTTTTGTTCAACTTCATTCTAAATAGCTAACTTTCAGAGTTAAAAGGTTAACTTTCACTATTACAGGTTAACATTCATGAGTACATGTTAACTTTCACTTAAATATGTTAACTTTTAGGTTTCCATGTTAAATTTTATGTTAACATGTTAATTATCACTATATCCTGTTAACATTCAATCTTGAACATGTTATCTAATGCCTATAACCAAAACTATTAATAACTAAAACATTAAATCATATATGAACATGCAACTTACAGGGATGAGCGGCATGCATCCGGGTACGTACGTAACCTGTAGCTTCCTCAACCCTTCAACAGTAATTTGAATGCATCTCTTCGTCTCGTTAAAAATAAATTTACCCCACGCAATGTTCTTCACTCTCTCAATACTATCTACATATTGAAACTGTTAGACCCTAGAGGGGGGTGATTAGGGTCTTATGCTAATCTAATCTGATTTTATGCCAATTAAAACTAATTAACAAATTATTCTTGTAAGAGAGATATACAATATGTTACAAGGAAGAATAAGCAATATGAACAAAGGTAAAAATCCTAGCAATGAGATATACTATGAGATATATGCAAGGATATATAATTAACACAAGGGTAAACAATCTAAACTAGATAGCGGGCAATATAATCAACAAGCAATATACAAAGACAATATAAGATATGAATATAAAAATAAGTACGCCAATACAATCACAAACAAACGATATGATAACGGAGTTCGGTCCCCACGACCTAAGTCTTCGCTCCTCACCTTGAGGAGATCTCCACTATCACAATCAGGTTTTCTATATTTACCCGAATAACGTTTACACCACACAATACGGTTTTCAACACTCACCGATCAACGATCACAATATCACAATGTAACTACACTCCACACCCTCTAAGTGTTTGTTTCTCCGTGTCTTTCCTCAAGTGATCGGATACAACCTCTCCCTAGGTTTGTCAACCGACGTCACTCCTCTTAGAAGCAACCTCGTCTCTCATCACATACTCCTCTCGGTGTACTAGTGTAATACAAAGTGAATCTCATAATTAAAGCTCACAAATCAAATGATTGTTCTCTAAACAAGGTGAGAACTCAATTAAGCACAACTCTTAGTCATAAACTCATAACCCCAAATTATACTATGAATGTAAATACAATAAGCTCAATGTGGGTGTGTGTAACAATGAGATAATATAATCAAATCTAAACTCAATATAAAAACTAGCTTTAAAGAATGATAATCAAATAACTAAGCAAATGTAAAGCTAGATAAGAGTTTAGAAAACTTCTCAATAGATCAAGAGGTGGAGGGAGAATAGTTGGAAGCTTAAACTTCAATAGATGATCTCCTCAAGCTCTTGTGGAATTGATTTCACAAACTCAAACTTCCAAATGCTTAAAAGCTTCTTAAACAAACTTAAACCAAACTTAAAACTTTTTTAAAACTTCTTTAAAATATTCTCTTATGGTAAAAAAATAGTTATGACAAAGGTGTATATATAGGCTTGAAGAAAACAACTCAAAAAACCCCCAAAAACCCACTAAAAACAAAAAACAGAATGTTACGTTACTGTACAACGGTAACATTGGCGGTCGATCGTCACGGTCGACCGCACAAAGAAAAACTATAAACTTCTCTCTATACTGTAGACGGTCGACTGTCACGGTCGACTGCACTGTAGCAAGGTCGACCGTGACGGTCGACCGCACTGTAGCAACGTGCACAAACAATTTCAGGTTTTGACAGATTCTGGAAATTTGTGTATCTAATTTTGTAAAATCAATTAAAAATAGTAAATTAACTCCAAAATTCATGAAATTTTTAGAGAAGGTTCAAGACATGTAGATGAACATGATAAAGAAAGAATTTCAGAAAATTCACCTCCTAATTGATAGAAATAAATGTTTGAACACGGATAAACAATTTCTAAAAAACTACTAAAAACTCGTTTTTGTAAATTCAATTGAAAATAACAAAACAACTCCAAAATTAGTAAAACTTGGAGAAATGTTTGTATATATGAATATAAATATGTAAACAAAGAAATTTTTTAAATTGTATTTCCCAATTATGAAAACTCATGTATTTTGCAAGTATGTCCAAAACATGAAAAGTTGATATACGTAAAATTTTCACATTTTGGCTAAACCATATTTTAAAACTTTACAAAATGATTTTGTAGACTTGACAAAATATGTATATAACTATTGTTAAGTCCAAAAACTAAGAATACAATATTTTTATAAAATTGCATATCTTTGTAAACTTTTCAAAAACAATAAATATGATTTCATTAAATATACACTTGATATTGATAAAATCATATATAATCATATAAACATGAAACAAAAAGTATTTTCCAATTATATTCAATTGTTTCATATTTAAACTTGAAAAACCAAAACAATAAATATGAAGGATGTAATTTCATATTTATATATACTTGGAAACCAAAACATGTATGTATATATATGACTATATATATATACATAGAAACCAATAAATGTGTGTGTGTATATTATATTGAGCTTAAGGTACTAACACACATAATATAAACTTCTAAACTAAATTACCCAAGCTTGATTGATCTTCGATGTAGCTCAACTTGGTACACTTGTGGATGAAGCTTGAACTTGAATCTTTAACTTTGAATTGCATAGGCTTCACTCCATAATTCCGCCAACCTACATTTGATATGATCGTGAATGCTCGATTCCATCCATCCTCCAACTCGTTATTTACCTAGAATAATACGAAAACACAAATACTAGACAAATAACATTAGAAGTAAATTGTTTGTTAAACATTATCAAAACAAGAAGGCTAACAGAAACAACTGTCTTGGGATGCCTTGTGAGCTGTTCAGAAACCAAATCATTAAACACTGGTACAAAATCTGAAGAAGCACAAAGTCCTCAATGTCCTTATTATCACTTGACTCAACAAGTGTCTCCAGTAACTCTTCAACATATTTCCTCATGCTACCAGCTTCTTCTGTAGCCCTGGCCTTTGCCTTTGCCTTGTCCTTCAACATTTCTTTCTTATCTTTAAAGTACTCCCTCCAAAACCGGTTGTGAGAGTCTCTATTCCCATAGATCAACTCCCTATCAATAGGGAAGCCCGTGTGAGTTTGCACCCACTCTTCATCAAATTTGACTGAAAGTAGAGACCCTATTTAGGGATCGGGAAAAGAGAATTCATCAGTTTCGGCATCATAATGACTGAGTACATGCCCTAGTGCTCGTCGATCACGTGCTGGAGATCTGAAGAATACATAGTGCTCAAAGTTAGTGCCCTTGTAGGCATCCCAATGCCACTTCTTCATTTTTGGTTGAAGTTTTTGCATGAATATACAATACGATCCGAAACATGCACTAGGCCTTATATCACCTACAACATCAACAATTTACTCTTAACAAATCGTTCAAATTCAAATTAGGTAACAGTTAACAGTAAAGGCATGAACTTATTAAAAGTTAATATTTATTAACATGAATAGCTAGTAGTTAACACTTAAGGGTAAACGTTAACAACAAACGAGAATTATTGACATGCATTGCCACTAGCTAACAACTATGTGAATTATTGGCATGCATTTCTTCCAAACAATTATACTTCATATTGTTCATATTTTACTCCAAAAGTAAGAAACTGGTTCTACACTACAATAACCAGTTTCTGACCAATATTTTCTCATAAACAGAGCCCATAAACCTCAATTAAATTCAAATCACTCAATTAAATTAATTAAATTCAAAATCACACAATTGATTGGGAACTTACTTCTTCTTTGAGGTGAACACTTCTTTCGGTGAGCGTCTCATCTTCCGCTCTCGATTTTCTAGTATCCTTTTCATGCTCAATAGGGTTTCCGTCACCTCGTTACTCTCCTTATCCTCGAAGGATGTTGGAGGAGAACCACCGGCAGGAGATATGAGGGCATAGGCGGAGGCGGAAGAGGATAAGTTTGGAATTTCCTCCTTCCGCACTCGCGCCGAGCGTTGCCGGTGATGAACCATTCCGTTTGCATGAGGTCTCCTTCACCCTTCTCTTCCTCAAGCTTCTCACCCATTTTTCTTAAATTTTTTTTGAGCATTTTTCTTTTTGGTTTTCCTGGACGCTTGAGTGAATTTGGGTTTTGAAAATAGGTTCTCGAGATGAGCTAGGTTTGCAGGGAGAGAAGAGGAAGAGAGAGAGAGAGAGAGAGAGAGAGAGAGAGAGAGAAGACAGCCAGGTTTCGGAGGGAACAGGGGCAAATGATAGTTTTGGGTTTTCGCTTTTTTTTTCTCTCTCTCTGTGCGGTCTAGGAAATGTAAAAAGGGCTGAAACATAAGAAGGTTGGGTATTGGGGGCTTTGGCACCAAAAAAAATACAGTGGGCCTGCTCACATCCCCTTTAATATTTTGGGGCCTAGACACAATTTTCTCAAGAAATTTTGTGAAAAGTTAAGGTTGTAATAATCAAGTTGACTTTAAAATTCGGGTTTTTCAATATTACTCCGCTAAATCTTTCATATCTGAACTAGTCCCTCTTATCATTGAAATTGCTAGGAGGTCCTTAAATCTTGACTTATTTTTAACTAATCCCTAAAATTATTGATATTGCTAAAAATATCCCACAATTTTTAAGTTATTTTGAAATTAGTCTCTCAAATCAAGTGGGGCAGTAGCAATTATAGGAAAATTAGTCCCTCAAGTCACTGGCGTTGATGATAGGCTCCAAAATTCTCATACTTGCCCCTTCATTAGGGGGTCTAATTTCAAAATAACTTAAGAATTAGGGGATTCAATAGTAATTTCAATTAGTTGAGGGATTCATTTTAAAATAACTTAAGATTAAAAGGACCTCATAGCCATTTCAATAATTTGAGGGACTAATTCAGAATATGAAATATTTAAGGGATTAATATCAAAAAATCCTTTGAAATTTTTAGGCGAGGAATAACAAAATTTAAGATAAAATGTGAACTTTTTAAGAGTTGACCAATTTCAGTTCATATGCTACAATGACTAACTCGAACCCTTTTTTAAAAAAGTGAAGGTCTTTTGTGCAAAAAATCATGAAATTTTGTAGGTAACTTTTACTTCTTCTTTTTTTTGGTTGTTCGTAACTTTTTATCGAACAATTTTTATTTTGAAAAAAAAAATTCTTTTTCTAAATTTAATAACAAAAATGAACAAACTTTAGGGTTTTGCAGATTTAATTTTAGAAAACCCCGCATAAGTTGGGGTTTTGCATATAAAACCCCGCATAAGTTGGGGTTTTGCATATAAAACCCCTTTAAATCTTTTATGGTCTTAGATTTTCCCAATTTGATCTCTAAAGCAACACTACAAAGTCTAATGTGTCACATGCCGAGCATGCATGCACAGAACGGCTGGCATTATATGCAATGTGAAAAGATACAAGTTTGAGATTGAGAACAAGATTTGCAACAATTGCATAAAAGAATCCCCGGATGAGTTGGATTTCTATACTCAGAACTAGTTGAAAGGCATTCCACCAATTTTTACCCATTTCATCCATAAAGCACCTCTGATGCATTTGTTGAAAAAATCAGGTTTTTGTTGAACAGTGTCATCAGTCGACTGATGAAATGCCCTAGAATTGTGATTTCTTTCCTGCTCAGTCGACTGAGAGGCGATCAGTCGACTGATGAGATCGATCAGTCGAATGATGATCTGATCAGTCGACTGATGAAGGTTTGTGTAGTTTTTTGTGCACGTTATCAGTCGACCGATGCTTGTCATAAGTCGACTGATGATAGGTTCCTAGGCTGTTTTTTGTTTCCTGTTTGGTCTTGTATTGGGTGTTTATATAAATATAAACACGGTTTTTAGGGTTTCTTAATGAGAATATTAGCATCCTTTTGAGCACTTTTAGTGGGAGAATTTGTGAGGGACTTGAGAGTTTGATTTAGGGTTATATTTGTGAGATTATTGAGTGATTGTAATCTCTATTTGCATTCTCTCTCTTTATTAGTGAAATCTATCCCCTCCTTGCCCCGTGGACGTAGGCACATTACCGAACCATGTAAATTTGGTGTCTTTCTTATGTGGTTCTTGTTTTGGTTGTTGATTTGTGCTTCTATTTCGTTTGTGTTCGCGTTTGTCGATTCCGCTGCGCACAACATGGTATCAGAGCTTCGGGTTTGGCTTGGGGTTCGATTTGGAGGATTTCTTGGAGATTCTCATTTGAAGAGATTGGATCTTCACAATGACCGAAGCAAGTACGTCCAGATCATCTCTAACTAAGGCGATACAAGGTTTGAGTATTAATAATACAAAAATTGATGTTCAAAAATTTGATGGCAAGATAAATTTTGGTTTGTGGAGGTGTCAAGTGATGGATGCATTAGACACTCAAAATTTGGAGAAGACTCTTGAATTATAAGAGAAACCCGATGATATGGAGGATAAGGTTTGGAAGAAAATAAATAGTAGAGCGTGTGAGGTTATTAGATCATGTTTTACGTCAGATTTGATTTATGATGTCATGAATGAAACATCGGCAGAATGGCTATGGGAAACACTCAATGACAAGTACTTAACAAAGAGTATTGAGAATATGCTTCATTTAAAGAAGAGGTTTTACCCATTCAAGATGAAGAGAGGAGTTTTCATTAGAGAGCATGTCAATAACTTCACAAAGTTACTATCGGATATGGCTAATGTGGATATCATGGTAGAGGATGAAGATAAGGTGATGTTGTTGCTATGTTCATTGTCAGAGGATGATTATGGTACCTTTGTCCTTATGATGATTAATGGTAGAACCATTATCAGTTATAAGAAGGTGACCATAGCATTAGTGAATTATGAGTTGAGTAAGAGTGATGGTAAACCCTCCGAGAAGGCATCAGGAGATGCATTGGCAGTGAGAGGCTGTAGTACAAACCGTCGTCTATTTAATCACTCATAGTCGAAATAAAGAGATGGCCATAAAAGTGTGGGTAGGAATCAATGTGCTTTTTACAAAAAGGATGGACATTGGAAAAATGAATGCCTAAAGTTGAGAGATAGAGCCGAGAAGAATAAGGGGAAAGTCTGACAAACTTCAGAGGTGAATGTTGCTAAAATTAGTGGTAGCAATTCAGATTCAGATTCTTCAGGCTATTCATGCCCAGCATTACCTTCGGTTTGTTATGCAAACTTTACAGAGTGGATGTTGGATTCGGTGGCTATATACCACATGTTTCCTAGGAGGGATTGGTTCTCTAGTTTTGAGAAGTTGGAGAGGGGGGATGTCGTGTTAATTGGAAATGATCACGTATGTTCCATTGGTGGTATTGGAACAGTTCGAATCAATATGTGTGATGATATGACTAGAGAGTTGAAGGAAGTGAGATTCGTTCCTCAATTGACGAAGAATATCATTTCACTTGAAACTTTGAAGGCATCAAGTTATAGGGTGATATTGGAAAATGCAACTTTGAAGGTCACAAAGGGATCCATGGTGATGATGAGAGGTGTCAAGGAAAATAATCTTTACTACTTGAAGGGCAATACAGTAACAGATGGTCTAGTAGCTTCTATTACCGCAGAGGATGATATTACCAGCTTATGGCACATGAGATTAGGACACACTAGTGATAAGTTCCTGCAGACATTGGTAAAACAGGGGCTATTGAAGGGTGCAAAGACATGCAAGATAGAATTGTGTGAACATTGCAGATTTGGGAAGAAGATGAAAGTGAAATTCGGTACCACAAATCATAACACCCTATGTATATTAGATTATGTTCATACAGATGTTTGGGATCCTTCCAAGAACATATCTCTTGGGGGGTCCATTATTTTATCACTTTCATTGATGATTATTCCAGGAGAAATTAGGTATATACCATGAAGCATAAACATAAGGTTATGGATATCTTTGTGGAATGGAAAAAGAAAATGGAGTTGTAAACTAGTAGAAAGGTAAAAGTACTCCATTCTGATAATGATGATGAGTACAAGAGTGATCCATTTTTACAATTTTGTTAGGATCACGACATTAGGCGCCATTTCACAATTAGGGAGATATCACAACAAAACGGGATGGCCGAGATATTGAATCGTACCTTGCTAAAGAAGGTGCATTGTATGCTCTCACAGAGTGGATTAGCTAGATCCTTTTGGGCCGAGACGTTGGTTTATGCAAGCTATCTTGTGAATAGGTTGTCGTGCACTGTAATACATGGAAAGACTCCTATGGAGGTATGGTATGGTTAAGTGGCTAGTGATTATGATTTGATTCGGATATTTGGGTGTCCAGCTTACTATCATGTGAATGATGGGAAATTCAATCCGAGGGCTAGAAAAGCAGTCTTTGTGAGTTTTAGAGATGGAGTTAAAGGCTTTAAATTGTGGGATCTAGAAGACAAGTAGATGATCATTAACAGATATGTCACTTTTAATAAGGCTTACATGATGATGTCTCAGATTCCTCAGCAGGTGGAGGACTGTCAGATTAGTGAGGTATCACAGGTGGTGGAGGATGATGTGACTCCACATATTTCAGATAACATCATATCCATTGAGGGTCCTACAGAGGTGACACTTAGAGGAAATGATAAGACAGATGGGCAGGTGGAGGATATAGCTGAGGTTAGGACTCAAGAACAGGGTCATGCTCAGGAGTCCTTTACAGCTAATAGACCAAGAATCATTCGTCGGTCGGCTAGATATGATGATGTGATGATTGCATATGCTTTATCAGTGAAGGTTATTGATGATTTGGTTCCTTCTACATATAAGGAAGCAGAGTTAAGCTTTGATTCAATCAGGCGAAGGAAAGCTATGGAGGAGGAGATACATTCTCTTTAGAAAAATGTCACTTGGAAACTTGTAAAATTACCAAAATGCAAGAAAGCAATTGGATGCAAGTGGATGTATGCAAAGAAAGAAGGATCTTCTGATAGGGACAATCGATACAAAGCCAGATCGGTTGCCAAAAGGCATGCCCAACTTGAGGGTATTGATTACAATGAGGTATTCTCACTTATTGTGAAGCATTCATCGATAAGAATACTATTGACATTGGTGGCATAGCTGGAATTGGACTTGGTCCAAATTGATGTGAAAATAGCTTTTCTATATGGAGATTTAGAAGAGGAAATCTGTATGTCACAACCGATGGGTTTTAAAGCTGCAGGTAAGGATGATTTGTTATGTAAACTAAGAAAATCTCTTTATGGATTGAAGAAATCACCGTGATAATGGTACAAGAGATTCAACAGTTGATAGGTGTTTTCGTCGAAAGTCACCTTCATTATCGATTTCATTACAACTTTAATCGTTTACAACAAATTCAAATAACAAAAATAAAAATTACAACCCTCTTAAAAATAAACACAAGAATCATTTATTGACTCTTAATTACGTGAGTTCTTGGTCGGTGACAGGGACGTTGATATCCGTGAACTACCAAGCGACCAGATTAGATCCGAAGCTTTGTTGATTCGTAAAGAAATCAAGAAGCCAAAGCAATTATCTCGGCAACAGTGAGATAATCACTCTTCTCGAGATCACCGCAATGGGGTATCTCAAGGGAAGAACACGGGAACTGCAAATCTGACGAACTCTTCTTCTTCGTGCTGACGGACTCGCTCCGATCTCCTCCTCTCTTTTGAAATTCGTGCTCCTTCAATCTTTAGTTCGGCAGGACTTCGCCAACGCTCAAGAATTCCAGATCCTAAAAATTGAAGGCCCTAGGGATGTATTTATAGGCTTAGAGACCCCTATTTTCGATCATTCATTGACACCCTTCGCGGACCTACCTTGGATTGGTACCGCCGTCTCAAGCTTGAAAGCATCAATAACTAGGACGATATGGAAAGCTTATTCCCCGACAATTTCTTTAATGATGACACCGAGGTATCAATAAAAATGCTCTTTGAGGAGAAACATGAAGACAAAGAGATGGTCGACGATTTTGTCAAGCGTTTTCGGAATAAGGCGATGAATTCTCGAGATCCGTTCACAGAGGACTTCATCCTCCAAACCTGTCATAACAACCTGTCTATTGATATCTTGGAAATTATGGGAGAGTAGCACCGTCCAAGACTTAGAGAGAGTTGAAGGTGCACAGAGAGCAGGCTGAATGCTTCCTCAGAAGGAAGAAAGCTGAGAGAAGCCAACCAATGACTAACCCTCCAAAATCAAACTTCGCCTCCCGTGAAAAGGGGAAGACACCTGCACCAGCTATTGATGTTAATCAGACATCACAGCAGCAACTCTGAATATAGCAAAATACTTCGGATCCGAAACTCCAAAAAGAGTACTCCTTCAAGGACGAAGATGTTCTGGCCATTTTTGAATCCCTCTTTGAAAACAACAAGATCAAGCTACTACCTATCACAAATCAGGAGGAAGCTAATAATACTTTGGATCTAAAGTACTGTGCGTACCATAGGAGGATCCTTCATCCCACCAAGGCTTGCTTCGCTCTCAAAAATAGCATCCAAGTCTTAGTTGAAGCCGGCGTCATAATGCTAAATTAATCCGTATCAAGGCTCCAAAGAGTATACGAGTATAAACTACTTATCAATCCTCCAACATGTATATGAGGTTAAACTGCTCCCTACATACTCCAATAGGTATATCAGTCTAAACTGTTTCCTACTGTTCGTGGGAAAATTTGTGTTCTTCTTCATTGATATCATTGCCATCTCAATAACTGTTTATCGGTTACAAAGATCCGGTCTTTTTATAAGAGCCGGTTACAATAAAAATCAAAAATAAGAAAAAGAAAGGTTACAAATTTTATCCTTGTTTACCGAACGAATCGCGAGCTCCTGTTTTGCGGTCACTCGCTTTGGTGGG
>BQKN01063620.1:559485-607332 GCA_022839385.1 Asparagus kiusianus
TAAAATATTATTATTCACTCATATTCACACTTATGAGTTGTCAAAATTAACGGGGTCTTACATTCTCCCCCCCCCCCCTTAAAAGAATTTCGTCCTCGAAATTCAGGAGTCATATCTAACTCGCAATAATGCTTGAAAAGCACAACAAGGGTCTAATCCAACCCGCACACATACTCATTTCACAAATATCAATCACTAAAATAAGCATATAGTGACATTTACACTTAACGATCTACAATGGTAATATTCTTATTCGACCCCTAACCTAACGGAACTAGTACGTCGGGCGAAAAATCCAAACAAGGAACCCCCCATGTATATACCATGTGTTTCGCAAGATTAGGAATTAGATAAAAATACCATCATTCTAGCGTTAAGTATAGGTGTCAAGGTATTCATATAAATATACAAGTAGGAATTCACGTCATAAATACTTTAGTTAATTTACCTACTCAAATAAGTGTGGGTAGTCGCGTCGCATGTCCTCCTCGCGCTCCCAAGAAGCTTCCTCCACTCCACTTCGGTTCCACCGAACTTTCACCAATGGAATCACCTTGTTTCTGAGTCTCTTGTCTTCTCTATCAAGAATAGATACTAGGATCTCGATAGTGGTCAAATCATCCCGAAGCTCAATCTCCGGTGCATCCAACACTCGCTGCTGCTCCTCGTCATGCAAGTGCTTCTTCAGCATAGAAATATGGAACACGTTGTGTACACTAGACATAGAAGCTGGAAGATCTAGTCTGCAAGACACAGCTCCAATGCGCTCCAAAATCCAGAATGGTCCGATATATCTCGGTGCAAGCTTCCCTCGCCTCCCGAATCGCTGTACGCCTTTCATAGGCGATACCTTTAGCATAACCAAATCCCCAATCTGAAACTCGAGGGGTCTTCGTCTCTTATCTGCATAGCTCTTCTGCCGACTCTGAGCGGCTAGAATCCGCTCCCTGATCAAGGCTACCTTCTCAGTAGTCTGCCTCACTAACTCTGGCCCAAGCATCAAGCTGTCCTCCGGCTCGGCCCAACATATCGGTGATCTACAAGGTCTCCCATACAATGCTTCATACGGCGCCATACCGATCGTCGCTTGATAACTGTTGTTATAAGCGAACTCTACTAGTGGAATATGATCCTCCCAACTGCCTTGGAAATCAATGACACATGCCCGCAACATGTCCTCCAACACCTGATTCACCCTTTCCGTCTGGCCATCCGTCTGGGGGTGGAATACACTGCTATAAGATAGTGTGCTACCAAATAAGTCCTGGAAACTCCTCCAAAAATGTGAAGTGAAAACCGATCCTCGATCCGACACAATCGTGTCTGGTACTCCGTGAAGTCGGACTATCTCCCGAATGAAAATCCTCGCATAAGCCTCGGCCGTATAAGTGGTCTTCACTGGAATAAAATGTGCTGACTTCGTCAACCGGTCCACTATCACCCAAACTGAATCATTCCCCTTCTTCGACTTCGGCAACCCCATAATAAAATCCATGGAAATGTCTGCCCACTTCCACTCCGGAATAGGCAAAGGCTGAAGGGTCCCTGCGGGTCTCTGATGCTCTGCCTTCACCTGCTGACAGGTAAAACATCTAGCCACATAGTCTGCAATCTCTCTCCGCATACCACTCCACCAGAAACGTCTCTTCAGGTCCTTGTACATCTTGGTAGTCCCTGGATGTACTGTGTACCGAGTACGATGTGCCTCATCAAACAACTCCCTCTTCAGCTCTGCACTGGCTGGCATAACCAGCCTACCCTTCATCCGTAGACCTCCATCTGCTCCAACGGTCCAATCCGTCTTAGGCTCTTTGGAAATCTCCCCCTTACGGGTTTGAATCCAAGAATCCTCCAACTGTGCTCTGACAACCCTGTCACTCCAAGATGGCTGTACTGACATAGCTCCCAAGAATGCACTGGTTCCTCTAATCTTGGGTCTAAAATCAAACTGGCTAAGAGTGATAAGATCTCGGTGCAATGAACACCTCAAAGCCGCAACCCGATGTCGACGCTTTCTACTCAAAGCATCTTCTACGACATTCGCCTTCCCTGGATGATACTGAATCGCGAATTCGTAGTCCTTAATAAACTCAATCCACCTCCTCTGCCTCTGATTGAGTTCCTTCTGAGAAAAGAGATACTTCAGGCTCTGATGGTCTGTGAATAGCTCAAACTGCACTCCATACAAATAGTGCCTCCATGACTTCAGTGCAAACACCACTGCTGCTAACTTCAAGTCATGAGTGTGATACTTCTGCTCATGCACCCTCAACTGCCGTGAGATATAGGCTACCACTCTCTGAGTCTGCATCAATACGCCTCCTAGGCCTGCCAATGATGCATCCGTGTACACCACGAATGTCCTGTCGCTGCTCGGAATAATCAGAACCGGCGCTGTAGCCAACTTAGCCTTCAAAACATCAAAGGCCTTCTGGCACTCCGTGCTCTATATGAACTGTACACCCTTCTTCGTAAGGTGTGTAATCGGTGTCGAAATCTTCGAGAAGTCCTGAATGAACTTCCTGTAGTAACCAGCGAAACCCAAAAAGCTGTGAATCTCTGTCACCGTCTTCGGTGGCTCCCAATCAAGAACTGCTGTGACCTTAGTCGGGTCCACTGCTATGCCCTCCCTGCTGATGACGTGGCTAAGAAATCTAACTTTTGAAAGCCAAAACTCACACTTGCTGAACTTAGCATATAGCTGATGCTCCTGAAGGGTCCTCAACGCTATCCGTAGATGCTCCTCGTGCTCTGCCTCTGATCTCGAGTAAATGAGTATATCATCGATGAAGACGATCACAAACTGATCTAAGAAGGGACGGAAGACCCGGTTCATCAAATCCATGAATACCGCGGGTGCATTGGTCAATCCAAATGGCATGACCAAGAACTCGAAGGATCCATATCGAGTAAGAAAAGCGGTCTTGGGAATATCCATCTCCCGAACCCGCAACTGATGATAGCCAGAATGAAGATCAATCTTCGAGAAATACTGCGCTCCCTGCAGCTGGTCAAACAAGTCATCAATCCTAGGTAGTGGGTACCTATTCCGGATTGTGACCTTGTTCAACTCTCTATAATCTATGCATAATCTCATACTACTGTCCTTCTTCTTCACGAAGAGAACCGATGCGCCCCACGGAGAATGACTCCGGCGAATAAAACCCTGAGCTAACAACTCGTCCAACTGGGTCTGTAGCTCTCTCATCTCAGCTGGTGCCATGCGATAGGGTGCGCGGGATATAAGGGCTGTGCCTGGCTGCAACTCAATACAAAACTCAACCTCTCTCACAGGAGGTAACCCAGGTATGTCCTGAAAGACATCCTGAAAATCTGAGACAACTCTAGTCTCTAATAACTCGGCTCCCTGATCCCGTCGCAGCACCTCCTAGATGTACGCCAGAAACGATTCCGCAAATCGGTTGCCCTGAGAGGTAGCCACGATCATCTCGGACCCATCGGACGCCCGCAACTTGACTGTCTTCGCAAAGCAGTCAATACTAATATGGTAGGACGACAACCAATCCATACCAAGAATAACATCAAACTCGGACATATGCAATACTATCAGATCAACTATGAACTCCGACTCATCTAAACTGACGGTACACCTCCTACACACGCTCTCCAGAAGCGATATCTCACCTAAAGGGGTGGAAACTGACAAAGGGGTGTCTAGTGGCTGAGCTACAAGCTGGAGTCTAGCCCTGAAAGCATGCGAGATGAAAGAATGCGAAGCTCCCGAATCAAAAAGAATACGAGCGGGAAAGGAATTCACAAGGAACGTACCCTCCACAACTGCTCCGCTGGCACCGTGATCACGGGGAACCACTGCATAAACTCTGCCTGGAGCTAAAGACTGCTCTACCACTGATGCTGGAGAGTATGGAACAATCTGCCCCTGGGTAGCCTCCTAGACTGCTCGAACCTGCCCCTCTGACCTCTGCGTCGCTGGCGGTGCCTCACGCCTGTTCGGCTGGCCCTGACCTCTGCCCTGCTGTCGCTGCTGCTGCTGGTTCGGGCCCTTGCCCTGCTGAGCTCCTGCTGGTGCACTACGACACTCTGATGCCTTGTGCCCGACCTTACGACAGTTATAACAAGATCCTTGAAACTTGCGCTGCTGAGGCGCTCTCTGATCTTGCTGGGGTCCCCTCTTATAAGGGCCCTGCTGCTGCTGCTGGTGTCCAAAAAAGCCTCTCTTGTTCTTGCCCTTGTCACTACTCTGCCCTGTCTTGGTCTTCCCCTCCTTGTCCTTCTGGAACATAGAGGTCTCAATCTCCTGAGAAGTGGCAGCCTCAGCTACCTCCCTAACTGAATAAAATCTCCTCGACATGAGGTATCGTCAGAGATTTGGGCGAAGCCCAGCCAAAAACATCTGAGCCTGACGCTCTCCGGTCTGCCACATGCCCGTGAAATGCAATAACTCCATGAATCTGCTCTCAAAATCTGCCACGGTTATGTCTCCCTGAGTCAACCGGGATAACTCGAGTTCCTTCCCAGTCCGTGCTGCAGAAGAAACATACTAGCCATCGAAGAAATAGGTGAAATCCTCCCATGTGAGGGTCATCCTCTGCTCTGGAGCAAACTATAGCCGGTACCACCTCCCGGCATCTCCCTTCAGGCTATACGATGCCAATCTCTGCTTCTGCACCAGGTCCACACTGAGTATATCGAGGATGTTGCTCACATCCTCCTTCCACTTATGGGCTGCAAGAGGGTCTGATGACTCCTGGAACTCCGGTGCCCTCATCTTCTGGTATCTCTCTACTATGCGGAGCCAAGCCTCCTGCTCCGTGGCTCTATCTGGCACTGCTAGAGGAATAACTGCAGGTGCTACCTCTGGGCCTCTCTCTCTGATCGGAACGGCTGGTATCCCCTGCTGCTGAGCTACCGGTGGTGGTGGTGTCCGTGGTGTTATGTGAGTCGTCACCATCTCCTCGATAGCTGTCATCCGAGCAATAAGAGGGGCCATGAGATCCACCAGATACTGAGGAGCCTGCTGCGGCTCGGGTGGAACCTGCTGGGGCTCGGACTAAGCTGGCTGCTGATCAGGTGGAGTCTGCTGTGACTCTGCCTGGCTAGCTCTCCTGGTACGGGGCCTACCTCGTCCTGCCATCTCTCTCCTGATGGTAAGAAAAACAAAAGTCCATAAGTCAAAATAGACTTTTATAAATAGCGTATCATAATACAATTTTTCACAACATATAGTATTCACACAAATACTTTGAATTTATGTAAAATAGTTGTCATAAAAAAAAATATTCTCAATTTTGAGATGTACGCATATATCGTCCTCACTCATACTAGGAAATCCTTTCGGACTCTATACATGAATCCTAAGAAACTCTATCCTAGCTCCACGACTCGACACAGGATGATCCTAAGGATACTGGAACTAGAGCTCTGATACCAACTGTGACGCCCCTGGGTTCACACGAGGCTGCAGTCCTAGGTGAAACCAAGGATGTCAAACCTGCCATGCACCACACTGTGCAATAACATGTTTCACCATCACAATTCTATCACTCTAGTAGAGTCAATAACAAGTGTAGGTGCAAAAGCAAGTAAAAGGTAAAACAAAAGATAACTGATGAAATGATAGAGATAGAAATAATATTTCATCATCCAACATACAGAAAAATACACAGAGAATGTCTGAAATGAACAAACTGGAGTTCTTAACAAGTCTCAAATACAACAAGTCTGAGAGAGGGAAATAAGGCAAACAGCCTTTACAACATCTATAAAATGGTCCTCAATTGTCTAACATCAACTACAGTGGAGCTCAAAGAAAAATAATACATAGCCAGAATATAAAGCTGAACCCTAAAGTGATCTGCTGTCAACCTGCGACTCTCCGTGCTTCTGGCTCGTGACCTGAAAGGGGGAGGGACAACGAGCGTCAAAGCGCTAGCGAGCAACATCACAACCAACCCCAAGGGATAGGGCTCGTTGTATATGAAAATACAATAATACATAATAGTGCTAAATCATCCATACAACAATAATGGGTCTTAGTACTTAGGGAAATACAACACGAGCATAGGTACGTCGAGCGAAATAATCCAAACAAGGAAACCCTCATGTATATACCTTGTATCTCAAATTGTAGATCCCTAAACACCAAGCCCGAGATATAACAGAGAACAATAAAAGAAGACCACTCAACTCAAGATATAAAAATAATGTCGTGTCACAACTCAAATAGATATCATCCAGCCTATACGGGTATAGGTATCAACTCTCAATATCTGAACTGAGGTAGAGGCTGTCCAACACATGGACTACATACACAAGCTGTCCAACGCATGGACTAAATATATGAACTGTCCAACACATGGACTATATTCAATAACTGCCCAACACATGGACTACGTTTATGAATATCCAACACATGGATTAAAATTGATGAGTGTCCAACACATGGACTAAGATAAATTGGTTGAATTAGGTACATATACCCAAGTTTCTAACATGTCGCGGTACACGAAACTAAACTCATGTCCGTATTTCACCTCACATGGAAACATATAAATTTTGTCTACAGGTATATATATGCAACATGTGATTTTACAGAAATACAAAGAAAAAAAAACAGGAAAAACTCAGATGAGTCGACTCATGCACACTTATGAGTCGGCTCATGCCTCATGGGTCGACTCGTATACTGACGAGTCGACTCTTCAGAAGTAAAAAGACAACGCCACAACACTTTGTGAGTCGACTCATGACAGTCATGAGTCGACTCAGCCTGATGAGTCGACTCATGATGAGTCGTGAGTCGACTCACGGGCTGAAACCTGCATTCTTCACCATGTAATATATTCCACTCGATTCATATCTCAAATATATACTGATCTACACATATCTAGTTTAAATTCTAGACTAGTATACGGTAAGAGAACACAAAATAGCATGAGAATCGATTACTTATATGTTAAACCTAACATTTAACCTTAAACATGAAGGAGATACATTAAACCAAAATAAAGACTTGTGCTTTTATTCTTTAAACAAAATTCCAGGTCTGGGTTTTTATCAAAACTTGTTGGTGGGAGTTTTTAAAAAATCTGAAACACTTGACCTCGAACCTTTCACTAGTAAGAACTTGATTTTATATTCGAAAATACATCTTAGGCTCAACAAAATTCGTGAAAAACATTTATGAAAGCATAAAAGCAAGGGAGAGGAGTTTGTTGAGATGTTACTCGCCTTAGATGTGGTGGAAGACTATCCTCTTTGCTGAAATCCAAAAGAAACGCTGAAATCCCCCCTTGAAACGCCCCCAAAAACACCAAGAACACCTAGGGTTAGAGAGAGAGAAGGGAGAGGCTAGGGTTTCTGGGGAGTTCTCTTCAGAAATGGGTGTTTTCGGGTGTAAAACAATATATAAGAGCCAATAAAACCTGACCCGAAACCCAGCAAACCCGACCCAAAAAGCCCAGAAAACCGACTATGAGTTGACTCATAACATGTTATGAGTCGACTCATGACTCATGGGTCGACTCATAAATTATGAGTCGACTCAGCAGAATAAAAAAGGGAACAGGGCTCGAAATCATGAGTCGACTTATGACAGGCGTGAGTCGACTCAACCTGATGAGTCGACTCATGACATGTTATGGGTCGACTCATGGACTAAAATCTGCATATATCGTTTCCTCGACACACGATTTGCAAACTTGCAACTCATCCTCATACCTGAGGCATATCCCCATCTTCATAAGCTCAAAATACTAGTTTTATGCACAACCATGCTATGAAGATATTTATTATATAGATAAAATATTATTATTCACTCATATTCACACTTATGAGTTGTCAAAATCAACGGGGTCTTACGCATCTGTTGTGTTTGTTTTGATGAGAGTTGTAATTTTTCGTTTTTATTGTGTAAGAGTCTTATAAAGAGACTATCTTTTTGTTTTCATTATAACGACTGAAGTTGTAATGAATACCTCAATGAAGAAACCAACTTTCACACCAAACATAGGGTTGTACAATTGGTCGGTCGGTTTGGTTTTTTGCCAAATTTAGCCAAACCGAACTGAACTATCTATCATTCAAAATTGAAGCAAACTGATTCAAGTCGGTTTAGTTTGGTTTGTTTGGTTTTAACTTAGGTATAAATGTTATGTCCAAATTCAATTTCACCTCTAATTTGTTGATGAAGAAAGAAGTCTCTTACACTTCAATTTATTAAAATTCATAAATTATTCAATGCAACTAAATATTAGATGTAGAAATCAAAATATTATTCCTACCAAAGATTATATAAATTTTTTAGAGAAAACTTACATAAAGAATGAAAGTGATCTCAATCTGATAGATAAAGTAAATAAAAATATGTAAAAACTTGGATGTTGGATATAGTTTCTATAAAATTATAAGTCTGATCCAAAGAGAAGTCTGATCCAAAAATGTATCATTCGAGGAGAAAAATCAGAAAAATATTAGAATCAACATTTTGGTTTAAGTTTCTTACCTCTAAAATGGATTGGTCCAAAGAGTAAGAAGCAAATATGTAATAAAGAGGGATAGAGAACTAGAGATAATGAAAAGCCCTAGAATTGGGAGGACACTATTGTTGGGATATTTTATCACTATAAGGTTGTGTGAGAGAAATATATATCAAGCTGTAGAGAAGTAACTGTATATGAACTATAATAGATCAGGTTTAAACGGATGTAAATAGTAATTAGAATGGGTAATACAATTCGATCGGTTCGGTCGGTTCGTACTAGTAGAAAATCATGTATCCTAGACGGAATATTCTAAACGAAAAATTTTCCGTTTAGTTTGCTATTAAACTAGATAAAATATTTCCGTCTAGAATATTCCGTCTAGAATAAAAAATCCTGGACGGAAATTTCCGTCTAGGATAGTATCTTAAACGGTTCTTTTTTAATTTTTTTAGAGGGGAATTTTCATCTAGGATACATCCTAGACGGAGAATTTTATCTAGGATACTATGGCCCATAAAAAATAAAAACATCAAATTTTCCCCCCAAAATTGAAAGCCCCCCCCCCCCCCCAAATCTCCGCCCATAATAGAAATAAGAAGTCCTCCTCCCATAAATCTCTTTCTAACTCCTTCCCCCCCTCTCTCTGCACAGCTAGCAATCGATCCCTAACGACGTTGGCAATGGTGATGACTCCCTTTCGAATCCTTTGAGCGCATCCTCAGCAACTCCCTCCGCAAGATTCTGTCATAATCTCCGCTCCCGATGAGATTTCGGTGTCGACCTTGTTGATCAAGGTCATTCATCGGGCTCAGTCATCAACCGAATAGGGAAGCGAGTGTATCAGAGGAAAGGGGTGATCACTAACATCAAGTCCTTCGGTACCATCCAGCTCGGATACGGAATCAAGAAGCGTGATGGCAGGCATTTCTAGGTCTGGATCTTGATCTTGATCGAACCCATTACGTCGGTTTTGTTTGATTTGTGTTGGCATGCGTTTGTGCTTATCTTGTGTTTGTTGAAATGCCTGACCCAAAATCACATCTTTGATAAATAATGAATTTGGGCGTGTTCACCGTACAATCTGGTTTAAATGCCTGACCCATTAAAACAAAGGTTGGATCTCATGATAGAACTCGATTAAAATTGAAGTTCGATTCATATTTATGGTTCATAACTCCGTGTCCTAACAGTTCTTGAACTCCCATGATGAGACGATACTACGCAGGCACGCATTGTTGTTTAGAGTAAGGAGTTGTTTGTTACGATTAAATTATGCAATATGGATTAACTTAGGTCCTTGTTGTTGTTTGAATAGCGTACTTACTCAAGCCATATTGTTCTATTGAAGTTATGATTCAAATTAAACCTTTCTTAGTGATTTTGCATAGTAGTAGGGGCTAAAACTCACTTGCGAATAATTCTTTTGGGGACTTGTTTAGAGGAAAGTCGTTGTTGGTGCAAAAATTGACTTCCTGGTTCGAGGGGGTCATTCGTATTTATAAGAATGGCTTATTACAACCTAATGATCAATGTTTTACAATAGAGGAGAAGGAAATGACCCTTCTTGTTTAACGTGGGTTCATTAGCAGCTGTAGGACACCTCCCTCGGTGCTCGTGCTGAGTTTGCTTCCCTTGGACGATCCGATCAAAGTTGTGGTTAGAACTTCAGTACGCAGTACTATCTTGGTTGGATGAGTTCGACGGCCGAGCAATTGATTGATTGCTTGGAGCCTAAGTACGTCGAGATCTCAAAGTTCCATAGTCTTCAGCTGAGGATTCGAATGAGATCACGAACAAGCTGATTGCCAAGGAGTTTTGCAAAGAACCAGGCTCGGTTCTCTTAGAGCTTAAGAGAACTGATTGTCAAGGAGCCAAATAGGTTTGGTCTTGATCAAGAGTCTAAGACCTCTCTTTTGACATCCATCATTGGCTATTTATAGTGGAGGAGAAGCATGGTCACTCCCTCAAATTGTGGGATTGTGGTTGAGGGGGACCATAACTCCATCCCTTAAATCTTGGGATGTGACCATTAGAGGTGAGGAGAACCATACTCCATCCCTTAGATCATGGGCAGTGGGTGTACCCACTCCCATGTTTTATGCTAAAGTGGCTAACTTGGTCCAGCCGTGCAAGCGAGCTTGACATTGTAGGTGAGCTTGGGCCATGCAGGCGACCTTCAAGCATTAGGCGGGTCGAGCTATGTAGGCGAGCTCCGAGTGTTGACAGGCAAGTTTGCTCTTCAGGCGAGCTTGGCCCTTAGGCGAGGTTATGCAGGCGAACCTCGTAGACGAAGCTGTGCAGGCGAGCTTCGCTTAGTTTGGGTGAGCTCCAATGTTTAGGCAAGCTCTAGACTTACATACGGACTTCCTTTCATGTGAACTTCACCCTTTTCTATCGAGCTTCAGCCTTTAGGCGAGCTTCAGAACATGCATCAAAGAACAGGCCGTAACTTTCAAACCATAACTCGGAATTAGACAAATTATATATATAAATTGACTATCTTGACGAGATGAAGCGACCAAACTGACCGCAAAGGGTTTTGTTTGCTGCTATTCGTTTTGCCAAATTCCTTTCGGTTTGAGAGATGTCAGCATAATTTCCTTTTTTGCTATTTCGGACGAGGTTTTAGCAGTCTTGCTCTGAACTTCTCTGATAGGGATTAAAGACAATTTTTATTACCTATAGACCTGAATCATGTTGCATGGGGTTTGGAACACTTTAGATATGAAGACTTGCAAAGTGATCACTGCTCAGACGGAGTGAGGAGCCTTCCAACGAGCTCAGTGAAATTAACCTCTTCACTCACAGCTGATGATCGCCATCTAGAATTTTGAGCAAACCCTCAGCTATCAACGGACTTGATTTGTCTTTATCAACTACCGTTTGAGTTAGACTAGCCATGCTCTTGCCCTTAGCATGTTAAGTTGTCGAGGAGTTTCTCTTAGGCTTAATGCTAAGATTTCTCTACTGTCCTTAGCCTTTGAGGCGTTTGGATGTAGGGAAAAGTTTAACCTCATATACCAGTCGAAAGAAAGGAGCAGTTTCACCTCGTGCAATGGTTGGAGGAAAGGGAGCATTTTAGCCTCGTACACCGGCCGAAGGAAAGGAGCAGTTTCACCTCGTGCACCTATTAGAGGAAAGGGGTAGTTTCACCTCGCGCACTAGTTGGAGAAAAGGAGCAGCAGTTTATACTCGTATACTTATCGGAGTAAAGGAGAAGTTTCACCTCGTGCACCGGTTGGAGGAATGGAAGCAGTTTAGTCTCGTGCACCGGTAGGAGGAAGGGGGCAGTTTAATCTCGTGTACCAGTTGGAGGTTGTCAGGTTATCCTTAAGAAATATTCTCCAGGAACTTCCCGGCAAAGGTAAGAAATAGTTTAGCCTCGTATACCAGTTGGAGGTTGCCGAGTTATCCTTAAGAATATTCTCTTGAAACTTTTCGTCAAACGTAAGGAACAGTTTAGCCTCAGATACCAGTTGGAGGTTGTCAGGTTATCCTTAAGGATACTTTCCAAGAACTTCCCGTTAAAGGTAAGAAACAGTTTAGCCTTGTATACCAGTTGAAGGTTGTCGGGTTATCCTTAAGAATATTTTCCAGAAACTTCTCGTTAAAGGTAAGGAACAGTTTAGTCTCGTATACCAGTTAGAGGTTGCCGGGTTATCCTTAAGAATATTATGGGTAATATCCTCCAGGAACTTCGCGTCAAAGGTTAGAAGTAGTTTATACTCGTATACCTGTTAAAGTCAAGGGGTAGTTTCACTTCGTGCACCAGTTAGAGGATCAGAAACAGTTTCACCTCATGCACCGGTTGGAGGATAGGAAGCAGTTTCACCTTGTATACTAGTTGGAGGTTGCTGGGTTATCGTTAAGAATATTCTCCAGGAACTTTCCATCAAACGTAAGGAACAGTTTAGCCTCGTATACTAGTTAGAGGTTGTCGGGTTATCCTTAATAAATATTCTCCAGGAACTTTCCATCAAAGGTAAGGAACATTTTAGCCTCGTATACCAATTGGAGGTTGTCGAGTTATCCTTAAGAATATTCTCTAAAAACTTCCCGTCAAAGTTAAGGAACAATTTAGTCTCGTATACCAGTTGGAGGTTGCTGGGTTATCCTTAAGAATATTTTCCAGGAACTTTTTGTTAAACGCAAGGAATAGTTTAGCCTCGTATACCAGTTGGAGGTTGCCGGGTTATCCTTAAGAATATTTTCCAGGAACTTCTCATTAAAGGTAAGGAATAGTTTAGCCTTGTATACATACCAGTTAGAGGTTGTCGGGTTATCCTTAAGAATATTATGAGTAATATCCTCCAGGAACTTCCCTTTATAGATAGGAAGTAGTTTATACTCGTATACCTGTAAAGTCAAGGGGCAGCTTTACCTCATGCACCAGTTGGAGGATCAGAAGCAGTTTCACCTCGTGCATCGGTTGGAGGATAGGAAGCATTTTTACCTCGTATACTAGTTGGAGGTTACTGGGTTATCCTTAATAATATTCTCAAGGAAGTTCCTGTCAAACGTAAGGAACAGTTTGGCCTCGTATACCCGTTGGAGGATCGGAAGCAGTTTCACCTCCTGCACCACTTGGAGGATAGGAAGCAGTTTTACCTCGTATATCAGTTGGAGGTTGTCGGGTTATCCTTAAGAATATTCTCTAGGAACTTCCCGTTAAATGTAAGGAATAGTTTAGCCTCGTATACTAGTTAGAGATTGTCGGGTTATCCTTAAGAATATTATCCAGAAACTTTCCATCAAAGGTAGAAAACAGTTTATACTCGTATACTCGTTGGAGTCAAACGGGTTATCCTTGAATATTATGGGTAATATCCTCCAGAAACTTCCCATCAAGGGTAGAAAACAGTTTATACTCATATACCCGTTGGAGTCTATCGGGTTATCCTTAAGAATATTATAGGTAATATCCTCCAGGAACTTCTCGATAAAGGTAGGAAATAGTTTACTCGTATCCGTTGTAGTCAGTCGGGTTATCCATAAGAATATTATGGGTAATATCCTCCAGGAACTTTCCAACAAACGTAAGAAACGGTTTATACTCGTACACCCATTGGAGTCTGCCGGGTTATTCTTAAGAATATTATGGGTAATATCCTCCAGGAACTTCCCGACAAAGGTAGAAAATAGTTTATACTTGTATACCCGTTGGAGTATTGAGGAGAAGTTTATCTTCTCTTGGAGCAAAGACAAAACCTGATTTGTCTTTTCTTGAGGTGAAGACGAACTCTGATTTTTCTTCTCCTAGGGCAAAAACGAACCCTGATTTGTCTTCTCTTGGGGCAAAGACGAACCCTAATTTATTTTCTCTTGGACAAAAATGAACTCGAAATAACGGCACATCGCATGGTAGGCTACTATTTGGATAATGGCACATCACTTGGTAGGCCATTATCAACCAACAACGCCTTTTGTGGGAAGGACGGTGTTGGGAGAATCAAATCATTCAGTGACGTATGAGTGTGATGTTTGATTATCATAGGAGCCATCACATGGTAGGCTACTACCCATCGATTATTCTAAGAAAATATCAGAACGTTTGGAATGGATTAGGTTATTCAGGGACGTATGAGTGTGATGACTGATTGAACAATGATATTTGTGGGAATGACGACGTCGGCTGTCAAAGGTAATCGTTAATGTGATAGGAATTGTCACAATCGGAGTGACTTTGAGAACCTACCATCCTATAGAAGAGGATTGGTAAGTTGATTAGATTGTCACGATTAGTGCGACTTTGAGGACATACCATCCTATTGAAGAGGATTGGTAGGGAAATTGGATTGTCGCGATTGGAGCGACTTTGAGGACCTACCATCCTATTGAAGAGGATTGGTATGGAAATTAGATTGTCGTAATTGGAGTAACTTTGAGGACTTATTATCCTATTAAATAGAATTTGTAAGTTGATTTGTCAAAGGTGGTTGTTAACGTGATAATGGGAGTTTTTGCGATTTGAGCAACTCTGTGGGCTTACCATCCTATCAGAGAGGATCGGTAAGTTGATTTGTCAGAGGTAATTATTAACATGACAGTGGGAGTGGTCTCATCATCCTATTAGAGAGGATCAACGTGGGAAATTTAGAGAAGACTGTCAGAGGTAATAGTTAACTTAATAGTTTTACAAGATCCATCGTCCAGTTGAATAAGACTGATGGGGAAATAACTACCAGAGGTGATAATTAACTTGATAGTTTGGCTTTGGTTTTAACTGTAGAAAGTTTGACCAAGTGAGAACTTGGGACGATCCTAACTGTTCAAAGTTTTAGTCACCCATTCTGAAAGTGGACCTCTTATTCTTGGAAGGAATCGAGAGGGGATTTTGGCTACAATCCTAACTGTAGGAAGGTTTAACCGAGTGGGAGATGGAAGGAGTATTTTAACTCATGCTCCAGTGGGAGGGTTTTAATCATTTTGGACATGATCAAATAGTCATAGCGGGAGGTTGGAAAGCCGTTCATTAACTCAGGAATAAGTATAACGATGTTGATTAGAATAGTGACACATCGCATGGTAGAACAAAATTTGACTATCAGAGGTAATGATAGTTCATATAGGCCCGTTGTTTTAATGAAGAGGATCAATAGGGGAATTTGGAGGACATTTGGGGTAGTATATCATTTCGTAGAGAAACCGAGACCACCCCCACTTTGGCGAGAATCTGGGTTGAAGGGTAAAGACGCCTTAGTTGACCTCGCGGGAGTTGAATGATGAAATCCTTTGTTGACACATTGCCCACTCGAGTAGACTATCTCTACTACGAATGGGTATGAAGTTGTCGTCGGATACAGGTCTTCTGGCAATTGACATATTTAAGCATCACCGGTCATCTTCGGCCAATAGTAGCTAAGTCTTCATAGTCGGTCCTATAGTTTTGGTCCGAGTCGACGAACTCGACAGATGCCATCATAGGCTTCTAGTGCTTCGAAGTATTGCCCCTCTGTTGTGAATAGGGTTTGGATGAGGAAGTGGTTTCTACTACCAAGGTGAAATTACCTTGGTCATCACCTCCTTGAAATTAACATGGCTCTTCAGCATCCATTCACTTGAGCATGCTTTCGACTTGTTTTCCTTGGCGGATCAAGTCTTTCCATGAGAGAGCTATGACAGTGTCCACGTTGGACAAAATGCTGATGGAGAGATTGTTTTGGCACATCTCAATGAGAGTGGCCTCGAAAATCCGATCATGTGTATGCGGTGATCGGTTCCTGAATCTCTTGACAAAGTTGCTTACAGACTCTGTCTTCTTCAGCTTGGCAGCTAGCAGGATGGCCACAAATACTTCTTTGTCATTGTTAAAAAATTTGGTCATGAAGAGTCTTTCCATGTCCTTCTAACTGGTGATGGATTCAGGCTCTAATCTACAAAACTATTCAAAAGCGACCCCCTTGAGGGTGCCAATGAACAGTCGAGTCATAATGGGATCATTCCTCACTATGTGTCTAGTTTATGCCTGAAAGTAGTAGATGTGCTGGGTAGGAGAACCCTTACCGTTGAACTACAGGAGGTCCAGGGGCTGAAACTTTGCCGGGTATGAGACTATATCTCATTCGATCAGATATGGTCTGACAACCCCCAGCTTGTTCATGTGTTTCTGGAGCTTCAAGGCGTCGAGTTTATTTTAGAACTCGTCGAGCCTTTTGTCCATCGAATTATGATCCGAAGATGATGCTTCTCTAGATGACCCAGATGAGGAGTGAGAAGGAGTAGTCACCTGCTCTTTGTGCTTCGAGAATTTACACGAAGCCCGTGAAGTTCTCTCTTTTTCCCTCTTCTTCTCACTCAGAAGCTGCTCCAACATCTCCTTTAGGGAATCGATGGTTCTTGTTTCTCATCGAATCTCCTGGATATCTCATTAGGGGTGTTGGTCATATGCACTTCCGTGTGTTCGCCCTAAATAGAGCTTGAAGCCTACAACGTTTCCACTGCCGCGCAATCATCATCATCGTCATCAGAGAAGGGTGCTAGGCACGTGTAGTCAAACGGAATGGCTACCCATTTAGGCGCGAGTGCATTGGTGGATACCTTCACACTTAATGGCCTTAGACTTCCCCGTCTCATTGACAGTTACGGTGGGGAGCTCCACATCATCGGAAGTCTCATAGGGCGTGCATTTGCAAGTCAAGTGTCCTCTGAGATCCCTTGACAGGTTGATAGTGACAACCCCTAACATCGAAAGGACGAGATGTGAAGTCGCATGAAAAAGACTCAAGGGAGTCTAAATGGGAACACTTGGGAAATTTTCCAAGCGTTGAACTCAGGCAACCTTGCCTAGAGAGACGAGCTTAGGCATGTTGGCGAAGTTCAGCCATCTGTTCATTCAGGCGAGGTTCACGCGGTCGGCGACCTTAAGCCTATTGGCGAGGTTCAACCTCTAGTTCTTTCAGGCAAGGTTCATCTGTTTAGCGAACTACCGATTTTTGCGGGTAGGGTCGAGCTGTTAAGCGAGCTTACCGAGGTCCGCCTGTTTGGCATACTTGAACTCGTCGGTGAGGCTCAGTCTGGTGAGGTTCGCCTATTGGGCAAGCTTGCATCTATTGGCGAGCTCGCAAGTGTTGGCAAGGTTCGGTCTGTCAAGGCTCGCCTATTGAGCAAGCTACAACTTTGCCTTTCTGGCAAAGGTTGGCTTGTGGGCGAAGTTGGGCTGTTAGGCGAACTTGATGAAGTTCGCTTGAACTACAAAGTTCACCATATTTGCGAAGCTTGCCAGATTTAGGAAGCTTACCTGCATAGGTAGGCTCGCCTGATTTAAGCGGTTCGCCAAAACTGGGAACCTTGCTCATGGAACGAAGCTTGTAGGACTCGCCTAAACTGCTACGCTAGCCGAAAACACTAAATTCGCTAATTTTGGGAACTTTGCGTTTTGGCTTGGATCTCTTCAGGCCTGAATAGTAATTTAGGCCATCATCGGAGATAAGGGCTTGCGTATTTTGGTAGGCGAGGGCTTGTTGTCGTTATTGCTTGGCTCTTTTGGAGAGGAGAGCATTCATGTTGACGGTAAAGGCGTGGTCTGCGCCGACATGAATTGGCATATCCTCTTGTATGGGGGTCTGTGAGGATCGTTCAATGACCCATCGAGCAGCCCCTGAACTTGCATCCTTTGCCTCCGGTTCGGCCATGATGGGCTTGAGGGAGATAGAACCCCCTCTGCTTGCTCAGGTGGAGTTCTCCGGCGTGGTTACCTTGGCCACTTGGGGCTGGGCCACACGCGCAACTCTGTAGCACTTCCGAGACGCATTGCCACCAGAAGAGGATAAAGATAAGTACTCCTTAAACTCGATTAGAAGGGACTTAACAGTTGTCCCTACCATAATTCCGTCGAACTTCACTACTACTATTTCAGTTGAAGAAACGGTTCCTCCTACTGTGGTCACCATCTTCTGTTGGTGCAAAAATTAACTTCCCGGTTCGAGGGGGTCATTCGTATTTATAAGAATGGCTTATTATAAACTAATGGTCAATGTATTACAACAGAGGAGAAGATAATATCCCATCTTGTTTAACGTGGGTTCGTTGGCAACGGTAGGACGTCTCCCTCGGTGCTCATGCTGAGTTTGCTTCCCTTACACGATCCGATCGAAGTTGCGGTTAGAGCTTCAATACGCAGTAGAAGCTCAGTTGGATGAGTTTGACGGCCGAGCAATTGCTTGATTGCTTGGAGCCTAAGTACACCAAGATCTTAACTTCGATCCTCTTCAGCTGAGGATTTGAACGAGATCACGAACAAGCTGATTGCTAAGGAGTTTTGCAAAGAGCTAGGCTCGGTTCTCTTAGAGCTTAAGAGAACTGATTGCCAAGGAGCCAAATGGGTTCGGTCTTGATCAAGAGTCCAAGACCTCTCTTTTGACAGCCATCTATTTATAGTAGAGGAGAAGCATGGTCACTCTCTCAAATTATGGGATTGTGGTTGAGGGGGACCATAACTCCATCTCTTAAATCTTGGGATGTGACTATTAGAGGTGAGGAGAACCATACTCCATCCCTTACATCATGGGGAGTGGGTGTACCCACTCCCACGTTTTAAACTCAAGTCACTAACTTGGTCCAGCTATGCAGGAAAGCCTAGAACATGCAGGCGACCTTCAAGCTGTCAGGCGGGCTGAACTATATAGGCGAGCTCCGAGTGTTGACATGCGAGTTTGCTCTTCAGACGAACTTGGCCCTCATGCGAGGTTATGTGGGCGAACCTCGTAGGCGAAGCTGTGCAGGCGAGCTTCGCTTAGTTTGGGAGAGTTCCAATGTATAGGTGAGCTCTAGCCTTGTAGATGGACTTCCTTACAGGCGAACTTCACCCTTTTCTGCCGAGCTTCAGCCTTTAGGCGAGCTTCAGAACATGCATCGAAGAACATGCCATAACTTTCAAACCGTAAGTCGAAATCGGATGAATTATATATGAAAATCGACTATCTCGACGAGACGGAGCCAACCAAACCAACCCTAAAGGGTTTGGTTTGCTCCTGTCTATTTTGATAAATTCCTTCCGGTTTGAGAGATATCAGCATTTCCCTTTTTTGCTATTTCAGGCAAGGTTTTAGTAGTCTTGCTCTGAACTTCTCTGATAGGGATTAAAGGTAATTTTTATTGCCTACAGTCGCCTATTTGTACTATGCTTTTCTTCATATTTTAAGTTTGCGAACATTCTATTTGGTTAGCCTATTTGTGTTGTTCTCTGGTTAAATGCGTATGGACTCTTCATTCTCACTTAAAAGACCCTTTATGCCTTACTTGTGTGCATTACAGTCAAGAACATTTTATCACCAATAGCCTCTAAATTTATTTCATCTTTGTTTTGTGTACATTACCTAACTACAATTCATTCACTCTTAATTATTTACATATGCATAAATGTTTTATATTATGTGCCTTGATATGAGTTATTCATCCTTACTTTCATTAACTACTATTAATAATACAAGCTAATAATAGTTTATTTGTTAATTTTCATTAACTTATGGTCGTGCATACTGTGTGAACATTATTTAATTGTATGCTCTGTTCTTTTTTGACACAAAATTTACCTGTTCTTTTTTTGACACAAAATTCAGCTTCCGACCAAGTGTTCTGGCTTCTCAAAGAAAGTGAACTGACCCCAAGCAAAGCAAATATCCTTGATGGGCAATATGCAATGTTTGGATATGTCACAGAAAAAATATATAAATCTTTAAAATTTTGAATATAATTTTGAATTTTGATTACCATTTATGCTTAATTTAAAATTAAATTACTATGTGATACACCCACATGAAAGCTACTAGTTAGTCATGTTTCTTTTTTGAAACTATACATTAATCTTGTGATTATTGATGCAAAACTAAATAGTAGTGCAATTACTGTTATCTTATTACCTTATGGAAAATATATTTCTTGCATACGTTTTATAATTCGAGTATCATTTTCTCATGGTGTTTTTTTTCTTTCAATAGCAGCATGTGCTTTTACATTCTTGAATACCGTTTTGCTTTTGGATACTTGAGAGATCTGTTCCAATTTAGTATGTGCTCCCTGTTATTCAGTTTTAAATCTAATATCCTACACTAGGATACCAAAGTATTGATGCTTGAATAATTTATTACATGAAGAATGAAAATAGTAGAGACAATGGTTGGACAGTTTAAGATAATAAAATACCTGATGTTTATTTTTCAGGGAATTGGACATGTGGATAAAAGAAGCATTTGTACCATAGGTTCTAAAATTTTCATGAAGTTCTGCTCTATTTCCTGCTGCTTGCACAGGGGAAATAATTGATTGGTAATAGAGGTTTAGGATTGCTAGCATTTCCAGTTAAAATTGAACCATATACAGTTTTTCTCAACCCAAATTATTAGGAGTCAGAATGAGTTTTGACATGGGACAAGCTGAGGTTAGAAGCCAAATGACACATGCAGTAAGGTACATCATGTTAAAATACCTTGAAAATCACAGGAAAATAAGGCGTGTGAGCAGGTTTTCTCTTTTAAATGTCATGCAGGGGTGTATTCGTCTGTGTTATGTTTATAATTCACATATCATGCACCAATCACTTTCTGCCTCCTTTGAGGTTGTTACTGGTAATATGAAAGCTTATATTTTTGGGATAGAACGATGTTCGTGGTAACATTTTCAATTATTTATTAGCAATGTTATTTGAAACAAACTAGATCGTTTATATACTGCAAAAGTTTCTAACTAAAGAGCATAGAAAATGTCCTTCTATCTTGACCCTGCCTAGGCTGCTGCTATGTATAAATACACCTTCCATCCTCACTTATTGCATTTCTGTTTCAGTAGTCTAGCAAGTAGTTATTAGCAAAATATTGTGTATTTCAACTTGCTGAATATATCTGTTTTTCCCTTGACCAGAATTTCCTTTTTGCTTCCAAGGATGAAAATTCCCAGTTGAAGGCTATAGATTTTGACTTATCCGACTTTGTGAAACCAGGTTCGTTCTCAGTGTCGTATGTTTGTCCTTT
Source organism: Asparagus kiusianus (assembly GCA_022839385.1). Taxonomy (NCBI): domain Eukaryota; kingdom Viridiplantae; phylum Streptophyta; class Magnoliopsida; order Asparagales; family Asparagaceae; genus Asparagus; species Asparagus kiusianus. The sequence continues at coordinate 580,415 of BQKN01063620.1, forward strand.
ATACCCTTTTGATCCATTTTTTAATTTACTAGTCTTAAAATGGCTTTATATATTCTATCTGATTGACATCTTCTCTACCTTTGGCAACCTTTAATCTGTTTGCTTGTGTGGTTTGCAGATGAAAGTCTTAATGATATTGTTGGTAGTGCATATTATGTTGCATGAGAAGTTCTACATAGGTCTTATAGCACGGAAGTTGATGTGTGGAGCATTGGTGTAATTGCATATATTCTTCTTTGTGGCAGTCGTCCATTTTGGGATAGAACTGAGTCTGGTATCTTTAGAACTATTCTGAAAGCTAATCCAAGTTTCAATGAGTACGTCACCATGGCCCTCTCTATCGTCTGAAGCAAAAGATTTTGTTAAGCGGCTGCTGAGTAAAGATCCACGAAGAAGAATGAGAAGTGGAGAAGTAGATTGAGAAAGTAAGCATACAACTGGACAAACTTCAGAGTATTTTGGATCTATGTCAACAATTTATGATCGCTCTAGTATTTTTGATCTATGTTAACAATTTATGTATCGCTCTAGTATTTTGGTGAATGTATTATTTGAATATAATTGAATTTGATATTGGAATATAATTAGATTGTGTTGAATATAATTGTATATGAATATGATTTGGTGTTGTGCTATAATGTGTGCATGTGATATTATATGTCATGCGAAGTAGGTTTAAAAAAACCCTACTGTAGCATCCTAGACAGAAAATTCCGTCTAGGATGCTAAAATTCCATCTAGGATGCTATCTTAGACGGAATTTTCCGTCTAGGAGTATCCTAGACGTTTGTTTTTCCGTCTAAAACTATTCTAGACGCTATTTCATTCCGTCTAGGATACATTTCCGTCTAGGATACTATCCTAGAAAGAAATTCCGTCTAGGATGATGCATTCTCGACGAAAACAAACTAGACCATTATTCTAGACGGAATTCCGTCCAGGATAACTATCCTAGACGGAAATCAAGCTATCCTAGACAGAAAATTCCGTCTAGGATGCTTGATTTTTCACTAGTGTCGGGGTGGGAAAACTTCAACCCGACCCGAACCGAACTCTAATAAAACTCGAACCGAACTGTTAAATTTCGACAGGTTCGGTCGGTTTGTTCGTTTTGAACCGAACTATGCTCATGTGGGGGGTGGGGGCAATTAAAGATAAAGATAAAGATATAATTGTAAAATCTCAAAATAATAGGGATCAAAGAGAAATTCAAAAGTTTAACACATTAATCCTCTTTTATACGTTGTATAGATATAGATTGAGGAAATCCTTAACATTAACATCTCGTGGGTGCATATAGCTATTTGTTGCGCGCAGCGAAAATTTTGGCAGCACTTCGGCAGCACAACAAGAGAGTCAGGTCATAATAAGAATTCCCGTATCACTAAGGAAACAAGAATCTGAAGCAAAATATCTCAACCAAGTGAGATATCAGCTCTTCCTCTCATCAGTTCTAGGACTGACCTGTCGAGGGAACCTAAAAGCTATTACAAATCACACAAATAGCGATACAATCAATTTTACGTGGTTCGAAAAATTACCTACGTCCATGGGGCAAGGAGGGGGAGATCTACTACTAGAGGAAGAGAATACAAATAGGGTTTACAATCACTCAATCTAAACCCTTACACAAACTCTCAAATCCCTCACACAAATACTCTCTCAAAGGGATACACAAAACCCTAGAACAGCTGCACAAAACTAAAAAGGAAAACTCTACTTTTTCTTTTTCTTTTGCACCGCAGCCGCAATTGCTCCGCAGCCGCAAACCTTGCACACCCGAGCCCTCTGCCTATCTCCCGCAGCCAATGAAGACAGCCATAAAAAATTCCTCGCACAACCCTAAAGAAAAAAAAAAAAAAATATATATATATATATATATATATATATATATATATATATATATATGTGTGTGTGTGTGTGTGTGTGTGTGTGTGTGTGTGTGTGTGTGTGTGCATGTGGCCTTCGGGTGGGCCGCGGAAGCTGCTGAATCGAAACCGCGATCACAACTCGTGTGGGATCGCGTGGGACCTACTCATGTGGGTAGCCCCACCCACGTCTTCACAATTCTCCACCTCGGCGATGTTTTCCCAAAAAACTGAGCCGACACTAAAGCAACCAAATGTCCCACTTGTTGTGTCCAGTACGCCATAAAACAATTCACAACAACGGACTCAATCCATAACAAGTCGAGACCCAAACGAGAATGCGAACACTCTCCAAATGTCGGTATCAACCCATCAAATCGGTTGCATCATAAAGACTGCCTACGTATCCTCTTGCCCAATGAATCAAGTCTTCACGTAGTTCATCCAAATGGCCGCCTACGGCCTCAACAATCACGAATGTGCAACAAGTTTCAACAATGATCAAACTTATTGCTCGGAACCACCTTAGTGAGCATATCCGCCAGATTATCCTTCGTGTGGACTTTCATAATTTCCACATCGTCATCTTCAAGAACACCCCGAACGAAGTGATAACGAACGTCAATGTGCTTCGTTCTCGCATAAAAAACATGATTCTTCACCAAATAGATAGCACTCGTGTTATCATAATGAATAGTGACGGATCTCTGCGATATACCAAGTTCCTCCAAAAGTCCTCGAAGCCAAATAGCCTCCTTCACAGCCTCCGTAACCGCCATATACTCTGCCTCCGTCGTAGACAAAGCCACCATCGACTGTAAGGTGCATCTCCAATAGACCGACGTACGGGTCAAAGTGAAAACATACCCCGTAGTAGACCGGCGCTTATCCAAATCCCCGGCATAATCCGAATCAACATAACCAACACATAGTTGCCCACCTGTAGTGTCCCGCTCATAAACCAAACCAACATTGAGCGTACCTCGAATGTACCTCAAAATCCATCTCGCGGTATCTTAATGACCCACTCCTGGATCATGCATGTATCTCGAAACCATGCTCACCGCCTATGACAAATCTGGTCTCGTACATACTATCGCGTACATCAAGCTCCCAACCGCGCTCGCTATAGGGTGAAAATTTGATTTTCCAAAAACAGGGAACTTCGTTTGTATTGATAAGAAAGCTTATTACAAACTAATGATCAAATGTTTACAACAGAAGCAGAGGGAATGCCCTCTTTGTTTAGTATGGGGACTTTAGGTGGCTACAGGATGCTTCGCTCGGTGCTCGCGCCGAGTCTGCTTCCCTTGGACGGTTCGACTGAGGTCGCTGGAGAGCTTCAGTACGCAGTAGAAGCTCGAGTCGATAGAGTTCGGATCTCTTAGTTCGTCTGCGATCAGGGCTCGAAACTAGGAAATGGTGTTGCAATGTGAGGATTCTGCTAAGAGCTCGACCTCGATTACCTTTCTACTCTTCCTCCTTTGATCAATTGATTAATCGATCTGATGATCTTCGATCTTCTCCACTGCCCTCTGTGCCCTGCTTCAAGGTTGCTGAAGGAAACTCTTAAATGGGAGAGAGACCACTTGACTCTCCCCCTGAATTGCGGGATGTGACCACACACTGTTCTGAGGTATCCTGCTGTTCGCTCGTACCCCGAGCAGTCATTCGAAGAGCTGCACTCTTGTACCGCGTCACGTAGGAGTGGGACGGCACCTCCTCGTACGCGTGACAACGGCTATTAGATACTCGAGTGGATCCGACCAACTGCCGAGCGTCGGTGACCCTTGCCCGCTGCTTGGACAATCAAGGTGAGCCGCATTTATGAGGGTGCAGGCTGCTTTGACGCCTGTCCACTTACTTTGTACTGTGGGTGGTTATTCGACGGGCCTAGAGTACTGTGTCTTCTCTCTTTAGGTCGAGAGAGGTGGGAAAGCATGTCCCTGGCACCTAAGTGGGTTCGGACAGCTCACTGAACGCTGGCGGACTCGTCTCTTGACTCAGATAGCCGAGGTGAGCGGCATTTATGAATGTCCAGGTCGACTTGACGCTTGCCCAATCCTTCGTGCTGTGAACGGCCGCTTGACGGTCCTGGAATACTGTGCCCTCTCCCTTCGGGTCGAGAGAGAGATGGGAAAGCCCATCTCAGCACGTGGGGTAACAGACGTCTGGCCATATTGGCGGCCTTGGGGTTCGCTGGCGGATTTGAATGCAGATCCGCTCGGGCGAGTTGTGGTAAATGGTGAATTCGCGTGGCTTTGGGCGAGTTCCCCTTACAAGCGGATTTCCTGCAAATCCACGGAGGTATTTTTTACCGTCTACAAGACCCCTTCAAAGTTTTTAGACCTAAACCGGCTTGCGTGTGGTCTGGAATACTTTGAATAAAGAAGTTCTTGGTGAAACAAGTACATCTGGTTTCTTTTAGGATTTTTAGCAAACCCTCAGCTATCAACAGGTTTGATATGCCTTTACCGATCACCGTTTGAATCGGGCTAGCCATACTATTCCCCTCAGTATGATGAGTTGCCGAGTAGTTTCTCTTAGGCTTAACGCTAAGATTTCCACTCTGACCCCTAGCCGCCTGGGGCGCGGGTCTAAATAAGGTCACCTTGTCGGTTTCAAGATTTTAGGCAAGTCGTTTGTTTCCCAAAGATGGACGAACCGTGCAGGCAAAGTTAAGCTTTAATGGTGAAATTTTGCCCGACCTATGGATTTTATCAGTGCTTTCGCTGACGAGACCCCTTATTTGGGCGAAGGTAAGCCCAGTGAGAGCAAACCACGTGTTCACCTATCAGGCTTGGCGCTTTTCCAGCTAAGGCAGCGGGGTTCCGTCCTGTCTCTTTTTTTATCGTGATTTGATAGTTCGATGTCAACATCGTGCGCCTCGTTTGGATCGTGGCCGTGGTTTTTGAATCCAACCGTCGGATGTAGCCGCCAATCTCGGTCCTTTCGATATACTGGGGGTGATCTGGGCCGTCGAATTTGATCGTGGCCACGCCTCTTGTCCGTCAGGGTTTCGCCTTTCGAGGGCAATCGTGGCCACGTGGACGACTCTGCCCTTTTAAACCAGCCGTTTTGCTCCTTTGGGAGTTACCGTGCTCTCGAATCTAAAAAAACTTCTAAGGAAAGAGTTCTCGCTTCATCCTTGCAATAGCTCCAAGATCTAAGAGGTGCAAAGTGAGGGGAACAGGCCCCGGATGCTATTCTGACCGTCTCTCCGCCGGCGTGCCCGCCAGTGCACTGGAGCCGCGCTCGGGTAAGTCGATGGGTTCGTTGGACGACCCCGTGTAGGGTACAGGCGTCGGGGTGGGGGGATGAGTGTCGCTCATTATCCTGGAATTTCGTCGTCCTTTGGTAGCTTCCCCGATTTGGGGCAAAGTTAGCCCTATTTGCCTTTAGAGGGTGATTTCTGTCTCACCGGGCGAACTCAAACTTTAGCGGGAAGGGGGCGAACCCGCTTTTTGATAGGCGAGTTCGGCCCTTTCCTAGTAGAGGGGAGTATTGTCTGTACGGATAGACCTTGTTCGAAATGGGTTTCCCCTTTCGACAAGCGAATTCGCCCATGCCTGTTTGATGGGCGACTTTGCCCTTACAGCGGATTTTGTCTTGATTGACTTTTTGTTCCTTCTCGCAGCGACTTTTTCTGTGAGGCTTTTTCGGAGGGTGTGGCCGTTGGCCACGCCGGGGGTACGGGCTATACGGCACCTCCTCGATTTCCCTCTTTGGCTCCGGTACCCGCGTTCACTGTTGATAAGCCACATGGCTTGATAAAGAGGGTCACGGACGGGCATCACCTGACATTACGCGAGTTGACGACTGATGCGGTGCTGACAGATGATGCTAGGACGGAGCTGCCAAAGCCTCAATTTTTGTTTGGCAATGCAGCGACTGATCCTTCCGTTCTGCTGCTCAATGAGAGCAGGTGGTTCCGTACGGTGGAAGGGACACACTATTACCTCCCCAGTATGCCGAGAGGGTTCTCGATCGTCGAGCTGCGGTCTCTCGCGGTCCCCCGCGTGATGAACTAGGATTTGACTCCAACTCAGGACGGGGTCACCTGCAGCGTCTTTACGGGCTCTTCGGCTGGGTATGGGGTGGAGAGTTCCTGTAAGCGTGTGACGGGTCTGCGCCCTGGCCTGCTGTCCAATGAGCCGCCGGCAGGGGAGACGACGGCGGTAGCGGAGACTTTTCGCCATCGCTTCTTCCGCGTCGGTGGGAGATTTCCCCCAAAAGACTTGAGAGCCCCGGGGTAGGTATATTCGGCGCCTGGCAGCGATACTTGGTGGTCCAAGATCACCGATTACGTCCTGGCCGAGAATTCTGACCTCAAGGATTCGGAGCTGTATGTGGCCATTCAAGCCACTTGACATGGTCTGAGGATTAATGCTTCCCAGTTCCACAACATCCTGAAACTGTACTGTGTGGAAAGCGGCACGTTCTTCACCCCCAACGGTGAGCTTGGCATTACCCCTCACGAGATGTATGACGTGTCAGGGCTACCTCTGGGAGACTTTCCTTATGAGGAGTACGTTCCCGACCAAGATGAGATTGATCAGCTCTCAAACCATTCCCCCTTGGTGGTTAAAACTCTGTGGAAGTTACTCTGCCACTACTACATCTGCCTCAGTACCTTAGGGGCATCGGATCATAAGGGGAAGAAGAAGAGGACTCCGGGGATCAGTCACAAGAATTGGGCTGATTATCTGTTCCTAGGGAACAATGTCAAGGGGAAGTCAGCTCTCCTGCTAGGCGAGTGTGACCAGTCTGAAGTGGAGGCGAGGACAGCTGAAGAGGGAAGCACCATGACTCTCGAACGTGACGAGGGCGGATTTAAGTCTGGTACGGTCCTTCACTCGTTCCATCATCAGGCAAAGTCCCTCATATCTGGGAAGGCTCTGCTCGTGGGGTACCTCATGTTATGGCTGAAGAGGTGCGTAATCCCCACTCACTCTTTCGAGGCGCTTCCTGTGGAGGTCGTGTATCCCGCAGTTTTCTTAGCCCACGGGAAGTCCTATGCCTTGGTGTTGGCGACGATAGCGTGCATCCACCGGGGGCTCCCCATCCTGACGTCCCAATTCTGCCGTATCGATTACCGACGAGGGGGAAGGAGACATCATCAGGACCCCTAACCCTAGGGTGAGGTTGTCGTATACTTATCTGATGGCATGGTTCGTCTGCCATTGTGAGTGTTTGATGAGTGCCCCAGCGACTCCTCAGGGAGATAGGTTTGTTCCATTCGTTGAGCGCTTGGAGAGGTGCTCTTGGAAGTGTAAGGACATTCCTGACGCGCGGAAGACGCTCTCCCATTTCATCCACTACAATTTCCGCCGTTCCTTTCCCTATTTTAGTGGAGGAGGATACGGGGAGTCCCTTAGAGATGTGCCGACGGCGGACCATCACACAGTTCTCTCGCGCGACGCCTTCCGCTGGCTGGTGAACATCCGGCCAGGGTATCACATCCTACGAACGGGCTCCGTGTGCTATCTTGAGCCGTATGTCCCTTGCAGGTTCGCCCGCCAGCTTGGGTATGACTAACTGTATGTGGGCAATGTCAATTCTCATCTGCGTTTTGAAGGAGGGCTGGTGGATGGAGCCCGGGGATGGTTCTGGACTCACGCTGGCGGTACCCGTGTCCGCTTTGAGCTACCTGTGAAGGATCGTGATTTGCATCACACCCTCCTGTACTGCAGCTGGTATCGGGGTGCCAGCGCTAATCCCGAAGGCTTTTGGTTTCAGGGTTCGTGTTTGGCGGAGCAGGGGCGTCCTCCCAGGAGGCCTCTACGTACCTCGAGACGGAGGGGGCGCCAAACCGTTAAGGAGTGGTTGTCCGAGGACTCGGCTAAAGACACCAAAGGTGGCGACATGGGTCCAGACGAATCTGAGGTGCCCGAGGCCCGAGCTCCCTCTCCCGGTCCTCCGTTGGACCCCCAAAGTGAGCGGGGAGAATCTGGCGAGTTACTCCCAGCAGGCGAACGATTAGAGCGGGCTCGAAACACGATAGCGGGGCGGATGGGGATGCCCCTTCTATCTCCGAGCAGTTCGTTTCTCTCCAAGCGGCAGCAGGAAACGGCGGCAGAAGGTTCCAAAGCAGAGGCGGCCAAGAAGGCCCGTCGCGAGGAGACTGTGGAGGTCGTTTGAGCGGCGGATGGTCAGGACGATACTGCCTTTGGGGCAGGAGCTACTCGGCTCACCCCTTCTATCGTATCGAGGGCTGCTCCGGTGGCTTCGAAGGACATCCTTCCTTCATCTGGCACGGGGTCACAGGCAGGGGTCTCAACGACTCCTACGCCTACGCTCGGGGGTAATAATTAAAATTTTGTGTTCTCAGATATAAAGCTGGATCTGCGTCTTCTGACATCTGTGTTTAATTTGAGCAGGTGCAACCGAGAGAGTGATCTCTATCCCTTCGGACGAAGAGGAAGAGGCCGGAGACGGAAAAGGGCCCGGTGATTCAGGTAAGCATGGGTTTTAGTGTTGTTGATCCTTCTGAGCCGAGGGGGCATTTGTTAATTTTCCTTTTTGTGTCCGCGGTTGGCCCTTCTTATGAAGCTACTGGCAAGGAGGACCCTCCTTCTTGGGAGGGTCATTCTGCCGGAGAAATGGGTGAGTCAGAGGTGGATGACGACGTCTCAATTCATGAGGCGCTATCCAGTGAGGAAGAGTCACCGGCTCCTGAAGACACATCTGGCCAACAAGAGGAAACCTCCATTCTCGCGGAAGCACCGGTTGGGGGTGCACTCCTGACGCAGGGGTCCCCAATTCGGAGGGGGACTCCTACTCGGTTGGTGGTTGCTTCCTCGTCTATGGCGGCTAGCGATGTTGCGGCTGCTACCCTGATGGCGACGGCGGCCTTACCAGCTTTGGCTTCGCCAATCGCCATCTCTGCAGTCATGACCACCAGCACCTCAATCGTAACTCCGTCTTCGGCAGAGGAGGCTGCCCTATCTCCCTTGGAACGTTTGCGGAAGAGGAGCACGGCACGAGCCCTGATCAACTTTCAAGACACTTTGGCCGACTGCGTCAGACTCGTCTTGGAGGATAGTTGTCCTTTTGAGGAGCTGAAGGAGGACCTCGATCACCACATGTTCTTCTTAATCAAGAGGCTTGGCGCTTCTGCGGCGAAGCCGTACTTTTCCCGCTTGAAAGAAGTGGAGGAGGCCGCTCAGCAATTGCTCGCCCTTCGTGCGCAGAGTTCCGCCCTCGTTGATCTCGCCTCCATTGAAGTTCGAGCGGCCGTGGCAGATCACGACCGCCGTCTGAAAGAGATTATGTCACTGGAGGCAAGGTTGTCCGCGGAGTTGGAACAGGCCAAAGCCGAGGATGCACGAATGGACCATGAGCAACAGACGGTGGATAACCGCCTTTCCCGCCTATCCTCCGAGATAAAGAGGCTAAAACAGGTTATAGCCGATGCGCAGGCTTCCCTGGCCATTCAAGAGAAGGCTCGCGACCAAGGACCTGGAGGACATTGAGTCTCACCGACAATTGGTTGCTGATTCTGTCGAGGAGAAGGACCGGGCTCTCAAGGAGGTCAAAGATACTGTTCAGGACCTAGTCTCGCGCACTGAGGAAGATCTTCGTCGAGAGATCCTAAGGAGGCTTGAGTTTCGCCTAGCCGGAGAGATTAGTGAGGCGGAACTACGGCTGAAAGCCTTGTAATTTACCCTTAATTTTCTGTTGCAATAGGACTTCCTTTCCATGAATGAAATCATCCTTTTGTTTCTGGAGATTATTGCTTGTGTGCGTACTATATATGTATATATATTTTTGTGCACTAGTTGGCGTTTGGTCGCGGGAAACTCTCATCGGCAGACTTCGGTTACAAACTCGTTTCGCCTGCAGGCGAATTTTACCCGAGGGTGAATCCGTAGTCATTACACTAACCGTGATTTCGGTTACGGGTGGGCTCCACTTTTAGTGGGTCGTGTGTTCACCCACGTGCACGTCGGTTACGGAGATGTGGGTGCGCCACGTCGCATTAATTGCGGTGCGATGGGTCTCTTCGTCCTTCACGCCCGATCCGGGCCGTTGGTTAGAGATCGTGCCCAGGAACTGCCGAATCTTGACCGCTTATAGGGGATTCGGATTGTTCGGCCTTCCCCTCAACTGTTTGGGCCTGAAGGGTCCAATCGAGCCGCATATAACTTCCTAGGGCCAGGGTATTTTAGTACTCCTCCCCCCGTCAAGAAAAGACCAAAGTTTTCTTGTCGTCTTTTTCAGGGAAGACACCAATTTTTCTTGCATCTTTCAGATGACACCTTTCAGATGGCACCGAAGGTGAAGAGGGTTACTTCAAAGAAGAGGAAGGAGGCGTCTTCTTCAGGTGCTGCGGAAGCCGCTGCTGCCGAAGGTATGTCTTTAACTTAACCCTCACTCAAGCATGAATCGGTATTTCTCGCCTGACTCCCCCTTTCACGCCATCGCCGTGCTTCACAGCCCATGACGATGCGTCGCTTCCCGAGGAGCATGAGGCCGAGCCTATTTTGATATCTGACGATGAACCCGAGAGCCCGGCGACTTCTCCTGCCCCCGACCCCGCTCCGCAGCCAGGAACCGAGCCTTACCTTGAGGTTCCACCCATTGCGGTGCTCACCCCGGGTCAAGAGCCTGCTCCCCCCGGTTCCTTGCCCTTGCAGGCTCGCGTCGAAGAGTTTGAGAATGTCGTGAGGCAAGTGATTTCCCTTGTCAATCTTGGCATGGGCAGCTTTGACGGTTTTAGGCAATCTCTTCTGGACCGCGTGATCGACTTTCGACGGTCGGGCGAAAACCGGCTTGCCAGTCATTGTATAAAGGCGCTCCGTCTTTTGGAGTCGCGCATGATAGGGCTAGAGGCATTGCTACGGGAAGGCTCGGAAGTGGAGTCTTGCTTGGCTTATATCAAGCGTCAGGAAGCTCAGGAACAGGAGGTCCGTTCTAAAAAAATCGCAGATTTGGAATCCATCGCCGACTTCTGGGTGGGTTAACAACACTTGTTGGAGGAGCAAATTGTCGACCTCAACCGCACAATAGCTCGCATGCGAGCCGAACTGGGACAGGCGGAGACGAATTTGAAGGGGCTCCAGTCCGATGTCGTAAAGGTCAGCAGGAACGCTGAGGCGGAAACTCAACGCCTCTTGGCCTTGCGTCAAAAGGATGCTGCCGCCAGGTCGAGCTCTGAAGATCGGATTAGGAAAGCGGCTGAGGACAAGGCTCGGGAGGACCACGCGAGAAGGGTGGCGATGGCCAAGGAAGAGCTTTCCTCTTTTAGTTTGTTTGATTGAGATTTCAACTCTGTACCTGTGTTTAAGACATTTTGCTTGTTTGTTTTTTTTTTTTTTTGAAACTATGCCATGGCTTGTGAAGCCATAACTTTGTTTAAATGTAATGTCTTGAAGAAAAACATGGTGTACGTTTAGCTTCTTGAACGCGATATTATGACTTTCTTAGTTTCAAGATCATAACTTTGTTCAAATGTACTGTCTAGAAGCAACTGATGAAGTTTGCATTTCCACACTCCTTTTTAGAATGTTGCCATTCAATGTTTCTCTGGTATGGTCAACAGCGATTTTAGGAGAGATTCCTCAAGTTGTGATAATCTTGCGGCAAGTCTGCATGGAAGGCCATACTGAACCAACGGCGAGTTCGTGTCAAAGATCAAATCTGACCGCTGGCGAGTTTAGCAGTAAGCGGGACTTATGAGAAGGCTGCAGACCCAACTTAGCCTCTGGCGAGTTTAGGGTGTAAGTGAAACCCATGAAATGGTGAGTTTACGCTACAGACCCAACTCGGCCTCTGGCGAGTTTAGGTTTAAGCAAAAACTTCTGGCGATCAGATCCGAATTAGGGCGAGTTCATACCTCAATCAGAACTCAAGCGGTGACGAATCTATCCCGTAGTTGAAGACTAAAAGGGTGCGGGCGAAAACTCGTACCACGCGTCTCTTAGCGGGTGCAAATGCTTGCCAGCTAAGGCTTTAGAGACTTGTCAATGCTCATTAATGGCGAAGTGACAGAACTCTTCGCCTCTTGGGCTTCATCTGATCGGTCGGTTTGGGCCTCGAGAGTTATGGCCTTTATTGGCGTTGAGCTCGAAGCGTCGTAGGGCATCTGGGCCGTTCGATTGCTTGAGGGAACAGATCTCAACCGTTGTGTCTTCGGATATATCTCCCGTACTCGCCATCTTTTCAGTCACGTTCCTTCCTCTTCGAGAAAAGTCCGCTAGGCGACAGACCGCTGTAGTAACCTCCTCTGCTTCATGGCCTCCGACTCCGACCATAGCGCCTCCGAGGGCGTAGGCTCTTCTGCCACCGTCATCGACGTCGGCGCTCCGCCCGCTTGCCCCGTAAGCTCAGTCCGGGGGTCCTCTGTTCCGGACCCCGTGGCTCACCCTGCATTTGTGCCCCTCCAGAGGTTGGAGGGTTTGGTGCAGGGGATCGCCATTTCGGTCGGCGTGGGCGACGGGCGGTACTACGATGCACTTCCTCTCGTGGAAGTGGGCTTAAGGGAGGTCCGTCGAGCGGGCGGTACCTCGCTCGCACGTCGGTGTGAGCAGGAACTTCAGCGTGTGGACGGGTGGATGTACCGCCTTGAGGAGCTAGCCTACGACGATCCCTCCGACGTGCCACCGCCCCTCTCGCTGTGCCTCCTGCTCGAGCGCAAAGAGCGGGTGAAGCAGATTTGGGCGAAGGAGGCCAAGCTCAAACGTCTGTGCCGGCAGCACCAAGCGGTACTGGACTGGATGGACGCCTACTTGGACGCCGCTTTTTTTGAGGACGCCGGCTCTCTCCGCGGCGAGACGAGGCTCCGGGAGTGTGAACGTGAGGCGAGGAGGCTCAGCGAGGCTGCCAGAACGGTGGACAGGGTGCTCCAACTTCTTCGCCAGGAGGAAGAAGACAGCGAGGTGGCCTTGGCCAGGCGGCAGCAGGAGCGAAAGGAGAAGGCGAGGATCCAGCGGGAGGCGGATCGTGCGGCAGTCAAGGCCAAGATTGGTTCTTTTAGTCTGCTGAAATTCCTGTAATGCTCACGCTGTTTAAATTCCCCCCCTCTTTTTTTTTGTAATTCAGTTGATGCGGGTTGCATCGTAACTTAAAACTTTGTGTATGTAATTTTAGCCCGTAGTGGCTCTTTGCTTTGTTTATTCTCTGTTTTGCATGTGCCATTTCTTTTTCTCTACTTTTGGCTGCCAGCGACATGGGGTCAGGTCAGACATGCCCTTCGTGTTGCAGCTCTGGTAGGACTAAGGAGGTAACACTTAGCCCTAGATCAGGCGTGGTTGCTCATGTGTGCGACTAACCGATGTCTCCAATGCTTGACTTGCCACTCGGTGGGTTGTCGTTCGGAGGTACTGTCGGGTGGGATGTCTGTCGAGTCGCCATTGATAGCTGTCGTCGTCCGCGAGGGTGACAACACAGGCAATAATCGAGTCATTCAGGGATGTAGGAATATGACGACCGATCGTTGTAGGAGCCATCGCGCGGTAGGCTGCTACCCATCAGTTATCCTAAGGGGATGTTAGGATAGCTGGAATAGGTCAAATAGTTCAGGGACGTAGGAGTGTGACTATCGACCGAAGTAATAACACGTCGCGTGGTAGGTTAGTACTTTGGCTATGCCATTCGTAGGAATGGCGGCGCCAATCATCGGAGGTAATCATTAACCTGATGAAGCTTTGTTGCGATCGGAGCAACTATGGGGTCTTATCATCTCATTGAAGGAGACTGATAAACTGGTTCGGTAGGAGTGATAGTTAACATAACCGATTTGTTTGCCGTGATATAAGCGACTTTGTTGAATTCGCCATCCTATTGGGGAGGATTAGCGAATTGACTTTCGCCAGTGGTTTGGTATCAATCTGGCAATGGGGGTTTATTGCGATTTGAGCAACTCTGTATTTGCCGCGCTGTGAGCGACCTTGGTGGATCCGCCATCTTATTGGGGAAGATTGGTGAGTTTGAACTCAAGTCTGCCGCGATATGAGCGACTTTAGTGGATCCGCCATCTTATTGGGGAAGGTTGGCGAATTGACTTCTGCCAGAGGTCTTTCATAAAGTAGGGACAGTTTAGTCTCGTGTACCAGTTGGTGGGGGCGAGGACCAGTTTAGACTCATGCACTCGTGGGAGTTTGGGAAGAAGAGCTAAGGGTAGTACTTCTTCAGATACTTGTCGTTGATGGGAATCATGATCTTATCGCCATTAGGCTTGACGAGGCGATAGGCGCCGTTCGAGTAGACTGTCTTTATTACGAACAGTCCTTCCCATTTGGGCTGAAATTTGCCTTTCTTCTTAGAGGTGAGAATCATCGGTCGGCGAACGGCCAGCACCAGCTCCCCTTCCTTGAAGGCTCAGCGTCTGACTTTCTTGTCGAAAGCCTTAGCCATCCGGGCTTGGTAGAACTCAATGTGCTGTTGAGCTTCTAACCGCTTGTTGTCCAGCTTTTCAAGCTCGACGAGTCGCCGTCGGTGATTGTCTTCCACCGTCATCCCCGTTGCCAAGGCGACGCGGAGGGACGGAATCTGAATTTCTAAAGGTAATACGGCCTCGTAGCCGTATACCAATGAGTAGGGCGTGTGGCCAGTCGGTGTGCGAACCGTTGTGCGATATACCCACAAGCTTTCGCCAAGTTTTTCATTCCAATCGCATTTGCTAGTGGAAGTTAGCTTGGTCAAAATTTTGATGATTGTTTTATTGAAGGCCTCGGCCAAACCATTCGCCGAAGGGTTGTAAGCCGTGGATGACAGGTTTTGTATTCGGAACTTGTCGCAAAACCTGGTGAACGCATGGCTGACAAACTACGTGCCGTTGTCATGAATGATACGTCGGGGTACGCCGTATCGGTATATGACATGGTGCTTGATGAATTTGATCACATCATTGGTCTTGACTTCTCGTAAGGGGACGGCTTCGGCCCATTTAGAGAAGTAGTCGGTGATCGCAAGGATGAAGCAATGGCCTTTCGCCGATGGTAGGGATATTGGTCCGACTATGTCCATCCCCCATGCCTCGAAAGGCCACGAAGCCTTCGTCGGGTGTAGGTCTTCGGGTGGTTGATGCATGTAGTTAGCGTGGATCTGGCACTCGTAGCAGCGCTTCGCATAAGCGACCGCGTCGCTAACCATTCCTGGCCAAAAGTAGCCTATCCTCCACAGGCGATCCCAAAGCTTAGGTTCCGACTGATGAGCTCCACAAGTGCCATCATGGGCTTCGCGTAGGGCCTCCTGTGCCTCTGTCTTTGAAAGTTACCGAAGCAACAGGCCGTCATATGACCTCCGATATAGCGTCTTGGTGGTCGAATCATAGTAGAACCTCAAGGCACGTCGTCGGATAGACTCTCGCTCCTTTGCGTCTTCAGGCAATATGTTGTACAGAACGTAATCGATGATCGAGAGACACCAATCCTCTTGATCGGGTCGATCCGGGGTTTGATGGGTGGTGTTCGCCTCTGGAACATCTTTTAGTCGAAAGAGTCTTCGGCTGGCGACTGTGACCCGTTGGGTCGTTCCTAAGGGCTGGGCCAAATTAGCCGCCAAGGATGCAAGGGCGTCCGCATGTGTGTTTTTGGAACGGAGCACATGCTCAATGCGGAAACTCTCAAATGACTCTACTAATTTGATAGCCGCTTTGTGGAGCGGGATGAGATCGTCATTCCTGACTTCATATTCGCCAGTCATCTGCTTAACGATGAGTTGTGAGTCGCCGTAAGCTTCTAGGTGCTTTATCCCTAACTCTCTGGCCGACTCAAGCCCTATGAGCAACGCGTTGTATTCAGCCACGTTGTTGGTGCATGGTTCTGTTAAAGAGAAGGCTCGGGGCAACACGTGGCCATGTGGGGAGGTGAGGACAACCCCCACTCCCGCAGCAATGGATCCGCTTGGGCCTGCACGAGACGCACCGTCAAAGAACATCTGCCACCCCTCCGGTGATGAGGTCACATTAGCTTCGGGAGGTTCATCTGGCAGATCCTCAAATAGGTTGGTCTTCGCCCCCAGCGGGTGACTAGCCATGAGGTCACAGATGGCCTGCCCCTTGACCGATTTCTGTGGCATGAAGTGGATGTCATATTAGGAGAGCAGAAGTGCCCACTTGTCTAGACGCCAATTCAGCGCTGCAGGTTGTGTCATGAAGACCCGGATGGGGTTCATCCTAGAGATGACATGGATTGTTTGGTCAACAAGGTAGTGCCGCATCTTTTGGATGGCGAACACTAAGGCTAAGCACTCTTTTTCGATCATCGGGTACCGCTGTTCGGCGCCTTGCAAGGTTCTGCTTAAGTAATAGATGCCTTGCTCGTGGCCCACATCGTCGTTTTGTGCCAAGAGGGCGCCTAGAGAATGCTCCATGGCCCGTATATATATGAGGAATGGCCTCCCTGAGATTGGCGCCGCAAGGACAGGCGGGTTCGAGAGATAAGTCTTGATTTCCTCGAAGGCCTTTTGGCACGGCTCGTCCCACACGAAGGAAGTACCTTTCTTCATTAACTTAGAGAAGGGTTGATATTTACCCGAAAGATTTGAAATGAACCTTCGGATATAAGCCAATCGTCCTTGAAGACCCCTTAACTCCTTAAGGTTTCGGGGTGCTTGAAGCTCTTGAATAGCTCGCACCTTGTCTGGGTCGATCCGGATTCCTCTCGTCGTGACGACGAACCCGAGGAACTTGATGCTAGACTTCCCTAAGAATGACTTAGTGGGATTCATCTTGAGTTGATGAGTCCTCATAAGTTCGAACATCGTCTTTAAGTCTTGGAGGTGGTTTTCCCTACGGCGACTCTTCACGACTAGATCGTCCACGTAGCACTCGACCGTCTTCCTCAGATGGTCTCGAAAGATCATACTCATGGTGCGTTGATAGGTCGCGCCGGTGTTTTTGAGTCCAAAGGGCATAACGGTGTAGCAGTACACCCCCATAGGAGTTCTGAACGAAGTGTGTTTCTCATCCTCGGGGTGCATTTTGATTTGATTGTACCCCGAGAAACCGTCCATGAAGGACATCCTCTCGAATCCGCACGTGTTGTCAATGATGACATCCGTGATGGGCAGGGGAAATTCGTCTTTGGGGCACGCAGCGTTGAGGTCCCTAAAGTCGATGCAGATACGGATTTTACCGTTTTTCTTCAAGACCGGAATAATATTTGCCACCCAGTCGGGGTGTTGTTCCTCCCTGATGAAACCGGATTCAATCAATTTCTTCACTTCGGCCTCTATTGCCTCCATGATCTGAGGGTAAAACCGCCTCTGCTGTTGTTTGACTGGTTTGGCGTCTGAGCCGATGTTAAGGCGATGTGTAGCGACCTGCGGATCCAGGCCGGGCATGTCCTCGTAATTCCACGCTAAGACGTCAATATACTCCCGTATGAGGGTAATGAGATCTTCTTTCTCCTGGGGAGGCAAGCTGCCGCTGATGAATATGGGCTTGGGGTTCGCCTCACTACCCATGTTCACCTGGATGACCTTGTCCTCGGTCGGCGGTTCACGTTGCTCAAAGCGATTGTTCCACTGGGCATTAACATGGCGATCCCATGTCTCGTCGTAGAGTGGAAGTTGTTCATCCGCCGCCATTTTGACGGGATCTATTATAGTCATGTTGACTGTGAGGTTATCGAACAGATCCCTTACGCTGACATCTGAGTCCCACGCCGAGGTTGCTGACGATTGATCCCCTGAACATGCATAGTCGGAATCTTCATTGATGTAAAAACACAAATCCGACGAGGAGGAGGAGTAGCCTAAGCCTCTCCTGGTCCTGTTGAAGTAATTCGAGGGTTTCCCCTTAGGTACGTAAGCGGGTCGGATGACCGTCTTGCGTCCTCGGCCGTAATTAAGACCCTCTAAACGAGTGAGGTCATACCCCATGTCGCTCATCATGCATTTCGCAATTCGACTGTATTGTGAAAACTGGGGTGCTGGGTCTTCGTCTTCAGACTCATCCCATAGCGTGCGCAAGGGGTGATCAATTCGACCGAAGATAATATCTTTTCAATAATTATTCCGGGCTGGCACGACGAACACGGCATGTGATGACTTGATCGGCTGTGCTTTGGCGACGTATGATGAGCATACTGGCAAATATAGGGAAGGATCACTGTAGAGTTCTGACCATAGGTCGTTAGGCGTATCATCCTCAAATGTGGAGCAAAACGACAAATAAGCGAAGTCGGATTTCTCATTCATGATAATTTCCTCTGCCTGAACAGCATTGGTTACATTGTGACTCTCGTTACCGATTACAATTGACTCGAAGTCGTTCAGGATCAGACTGTCGCCGTACTCAGGCTCGCTATCTGCCTCGTTGCCACTCTCCAGCTCCTTTGCTCGTGGCTCGTCGGGGTCTTGATACAGCAGGGAATCCGCGAAGTAGTTCTCGACACCTTTAAAGGGCTGCTTGTCGGCCACTACCGTCCTTACTCGCTCGTAATCGTCCACATACTTCAGGCACTGGTGAAGGGTGGATGGGACTATTCGGTTGCCATGGATCCACGGGCGTCCTAAGAGCACGTTGTAGGAAGGCTCGGTATCTATGACGTAGCAGGTCACCTCCGTCTTCATGTCATCTATTCGACATTTCAGGCGGATCTTGCCCAGCGGCCGCGTCCCTGTGGCGTTAAAGCCAAAAATAGTTGTGGTGGTAGAAGACAGACGTTTTGACGGTATCCCCAAGTGTTTGATCAGCTTCAGGGGCACGATGCTTAGCACAGAACCCGGGTCGACCTGGATCCGATCCACTTTCGCCGACCCGACGTATCCCGTGAAGTACAACGGTCGATCATGAGACGTGCTCTTGTTGAGCATGTCCTCAGGAGTGAAAGTGATGCACGGGACCCGTCTCTCGGAGACTTGGCAACAAACCGCACATTCTTGTTCTGACTCTGTCTCCTTCAAGAAATGAGTGGAGAATGCCTCTGAGTCGGCCAATGCCTCTTGCAGGGCCTCCCGTGTAGATCTGGATAACCGGAGGAGGTCGTACATGGTGATCCGCGCAGGGATGCTTTTCAGCTGCGCGAGCACGTTGAATCGAAAAGGTTGGCGGCTTGAGCTTGGTCCGTCCAGATCGGGAGGGGTTGTCGCGGCCAGCCTCACAGGAGGTCCCGTCGGGTTCTCCGCCCTCGTGGGATATGTCTTCACGAATTCCTTCCCCGTTCTCATGGCGAGGACATTGGTGTCCTCCTCGAAGTCAGTCAGGGCGGCTATCGCTGCATTGTCTCTGTCTGGGATGGCAGAGACAACGTTGCAATGTTTTCCCTTAGTCCCTTTCGAGGGTTTTGTTGTCCATTGTTCGTCGTCGACGAGGTCCGGATGGACCCACATCACCTGCCCCGTTGGCAGAACCTGCGGAGCTAAGCCTTTCTCATGCTGGTTGTGAGGGTCGTCGTTGGTGATCTTCAAGACGGCCTTAGGAATAGGAATTATTCCCGCGGGAGCTTGGACTTCTGGGAGATTTGTTCCAAAACTCAAGGTGATCATGTTCGTGGTTACCTGCTTTTGGACCTTCTCCTTCTTTAGGACCCCCGCGTCGTAGAGGGCTTGGAGTTTATCTTTGAGGACGTAACACTTGGTCGTGTGGTGGCCCAAGAATCTGTGGTAGGCACAATAACTCGGATCGTTGGTTTTGTCCGCCTCCTCAGGTTTCGCGGCTTCTAGCAATTTAATTCGCCCACTCTTGAGCAGAGTGTCGAACGTTGCCACTACCTGATCCTCTTTGAAGTCGTATTGCCGTGGGGGGCGTTGCTCAAATTGTCTAGGCTTCGGCCTCTGAGCAGCCTTCAGCGCCGGGGCAGAGTCAACGGCCATAATCACTTTTCCTTTGGACCGAGGGGGATTCTTTGGCACGGCTGGTTCTGCAGCTCCTTTCTTGGACTGCGGCTCTTCGGCCTCGAGCCTCTTGATCATGTTTTCTACTTGCTCGCCTTGACGAATAAGCTCTTTCCATGTCCGGGTTTCTACCGCGCCCACTTTGGATAGGATGTGGATCGAGAGATTATTACGACACATCTCGATTAGCATGGATTCAGAGACTTGGTCCCAACAATGGACAGATCGGTTGCGGAACCTCTTCACAAAGTCATTGACCGACTCTGATTTTCTTTGTTTTTCGGCGAGGAGGGTGGCCATTGACACCTCGGTGTCATCGTCGAAGAAGCGGGCGAGGAAGAGCCTTTCAAGATCGGCCCACGACTTAATAGAGTCGGGCTCTAGTTTGTGGAACCATTCAAAGGCCACCCCCTTGAGGGTGCCTATGAACAGCCGAGTGAGAATGGCGTCGTTTCCCGTGAGGAATCCGGTCTGCGCCATGAAGTAGTAAATATGTTGGGAGGGCGAGCCCTTGCCGTCAAACTGCACCAAGCTAATTGGCTTGAGTGCGTTGATTTGGTTTTGGAACTCGTCGAGCCTCTTGTCGCGGGTGCCACCCCCTGTATGCGACGTTCCAAGCGACGTCTTGGAAGAGTAATCGGATTGTGGATTGCTATTATCCTCCGTCTTAGTCACTGGACGATGAGGAGGCACCCATTCTTTATCTCCTGTTCGCCGGGGCAAGGGACGTTAGGCTCTCTTCTTCTTCTTTTTGTTCAGAAGTTGTTCCATCATCTCCCTTAGGGAGTCTATGGTCGCTTGTTGCTCTTCGAGCTTCTGGGCAACTGTCTGGTCATGGGTGAGTTCGGTCATGTGCACCCTTGCCATCGCGTCCTGACTTGAGTGCGAGGTTTGAGATGTGGCCACCGCTGAGTGGACCTCGTCTTCGCCACAGGATGAAGAGGCTAAGGTGGAGTAATCGAACCTGATACTTGCCCCTTTGCGACTACGGGTATGCTGGTATATGCCCTCTTGCCGGTGTCGGGCGAAGCGGGGGTTAGGCCTCAGGACAGAGTCCGAGTCTGGAGAGTCGGAAAGCACCCCTTTACCCTTGTCCGTCATGTTGATTGTAGCGGACAGGAGTTCTAGGTCGTCGGCAGCGCGTCCTTTTTGGTGACGACGCTTTCGACGGGAGGGCCTCAATCGAGAAGGTTGTTGAGAAAGTCTCTCAAACACCGAAGGCTTCGCCGTTCCTACGCATTGGCAGTCGGCGAGTACCGTGTGGATGAGATTTTCGCAATGGCACTGAGGGCTTGCCTCAAGTATGGTGCGTTTGCGAGTTAGGTATTCTCGGAGATCTTCTGCGGGCGGTTGGTGACAACCCCCAGCATCGGAAGGATGAGTACACGAGAGATCTTTGGATGTACTCTCTGGTGCACGCTGGGCGGAACGCTGTGGTGCTGGAGTCAGGCGGTCTCGCTTTGACGGGCGAGACTTTACTTTTAGGAGAACTCCAGCGCGTAGGTGAGTTTCGACCCTTCGTTTGAACGAGCGGGTTTGTGAGGTGTCGCCTACTTCCTTGCCTTTGCATTTATCCGCCAAAGGGTCCTGGTGGGGCTCGCCAGCCTTCAAGGATTCGTCCCCTCTCGTAGGCTCGCTCGCTCGGGGTGGTTTATTCGCGTCAGGGATGTGACCTGAGAAGCGAAGTCCACCTGAGCGGGTGGTCCCATCCTTCTTGGTTAGCGCTCCTGATTTGGAGGGCTTCTCGAGGTCGGACGAGTTGCCCTCTTGTCTAACGCTTCTCGGGCCTGTATGGTAATTCAGGCCGTTGTGTGAAGCGGAGGTTTGGGCTTCCCGCCCGATAAGCGTCTGCCGTCGCCGTTGGTTAGCTCTTTGGGCGGAGGGAGCATCTGCGCGAGCTGTGGCAGTGTAGTCTGTGCCGGGATGAACCGGTGAATCCTTCGGGATAAGTGTCTCCAGGGACGGCTTGGCAACCCATCTGGCAGATCCTTGCCTCTTGCTCTCGACCTCGGGCTTGGCCTTGATCGATTCTGAGGGAACGGGTTCTCCTGACGAGGCCTGGTGGGAACCCTCAGGCGCGGAGGCTTTAGCCGTAAGAGGTCGGCCTCAGCGCACGACTCTGTGGCGTTTGCGAGATGCATCGCCACCAGAAGAGGAAGTAGACAAGTACTCTTCGTACTTGGCTTGGTCGAACTCGATCTCTAGGGACTCCACAGTCATCCCAACAGCGACTTCGTCAAACTGAGCCACCACCATTTCGTTTGAAGAAACAGCTGCTCCCACTGTGGTCGCCATCTTCTGTAGGGTGAAAATTTGATTTCCCGAAAACAGGGAACTTCGTTTGTATTGATAAGAAAGCTTATTACAAACTAATGATCAAATGTTTACAACAGAAGCAGAGGGAATGCCCTCTTTGTTTAGTGTGGGGACTTTAGGTGGCTACAGAATGCTTCGCTCGGTGCTCGCGCCAAGTCTGCTTTCCTTGGACGGTTCGACCGAGGTCGCTAGAGAGCTTCAGTACGCAGTAGAAGCTCGAGTCGATAGAGTTCGGATCTCTTAGTTCATCCGCGATTAGGGCTCGGAACTAGGAAATGGTGTTGCAATGCGAGGATTCTGCTAAGAGCTCGACCTCGATTACCTTTCTTCTCTTCCTCCTTTGATCAATTGATTAATCGATCTGATGATCTTCGATCTTCTCCACTGCCCTCTGTGCCCTGCTTCAAGGTTGCTGAAGGAAACTCTTAAATGGGAGAGAGACTACTTGACTCTCCCCCTGAATTGCAGGATGTGACCACACACTGTTCTGAGGTATCCTGCTGTTCGCTCGTACCCCGAGCAGTCATTCGAAGAGCTGCGCTCTTGTACCGCGTCACGTAGGAGTGGGACGGCACCTCCTCGTACGCGTGACAACGGCTATTGGATACTCGAGTGGATCCGACCAACTGCCGAGCGCCGGTGACCCTTGCCCGCTGCTTGGACAATCGAGGTGAGCCGCATTTATGAGGTGCAGGCTGCTTTGACGCCTGTCCACTCACTTTGTACTGTGGGTGGTTATTTGACGGGCCTAGAGTACTGTGCCTTCTCTCTTTAGGTCGAGAGAGGTGGGAAAGCATGTCCATGGCACCCAAGTGGGTTCGGACAGCTCGCTGAACACTGGCAGACTCGTCTCTTGACTCAGACAGCCGAGGTGAGCGGCATTTATGAATGTCCAGGTCGACTTGACGCTTGCCCAATCCTTCGTGCTGTGAGCGGCCGCTTGACGGTCCTAGAATACTGTGCCCTCTCCCTTCGGGTCGAGAGAGAGATGGGAAAGCCCATCTCAGCACGTGGGGTAACAGACATCTGGCCATATTGGCGGCCTTGGGGTTCGCTGGCGGATTTGAATGCAGATCCGCTCAGGCGAGTTGTGGCAAATGGTGAATTCGCGTGGCTTTGGGCGAGTTCCCCTTACAGGCGGATTTCCTACAAATCCACGGAGGTATTTTTTACCGTCTACACTCGCATATGGAGTCTTCGATATCAACTCTCGATTTTCAACTGACTTTGGTGAAAGACCAGCTGAAAGCTTCAAATGGGCTCCTAATAGTATACTAATTGGCTTCGTATCCATGCTAACATGAAATCGCTGTAGAACCTTCTTTAAATAAGCCACCTGTGTTAAACAAATTCTGCCCTTCTTCTTATCTCTGCCGATCTCTATCCCTAGAATGCGCTTCGCCTCGCCCAAGTCCTTCATCTCAAACTCATTTGAAAGCTGAACTTTCAACTCATCTATAGCCGACCTGGAAATAGAGGTAACCAACATGTCATCGACATAGAGCAACAAATAAATATACGCACCTCCTTTCAACTTGCGAAAATATATGCAAGAATCAAACTGGCTCCGAGTGTACGAATGACCAATCATAAAACCATCGAATCGCCTATACCACTGTCGAGGAGACTGCTTCAAACCGTATAGCGATTTCTTCAACTTGCACACTAACTTATCTTTTTCTATAGCTCAGAATCCTATGGCTGAGTTATATATATTTCTTCATCAAGATCACCATGAAAAAATATCGTCTTTACATCCAACTGATCTAACTCTAAACCATATTGTGCCACCAAAGCTAGCAAAATCCGAACCGAAGAATGCTTCACCATCGGAGAGAAAACCTCATTATAGTCAATACCTTCCTCCGGTGCATAGCCCTTCGTAACCAACCTAGCTTTGAACCTTAATGGAGTGCCCTCAATGCCCTCCTTCTTCGTGTATACCCACTTGTAACCAATTGCCTTCCGCCCCTTTGGAAGCTCAACAAGCTCCCATGTATCGTTCTTATGAAGAGATTCCATCTCCTCCTGCATAGTCACCTACCATGAATCAGCCTCCGAACTTTGTTCGGCCTCTATAAATGTAGTAGGCACCAACTTATCGATACTCTCCACCGGAAGTGCATACGTAACTGTGTCGGCATACCGTGCTGACATCTATATGTTTCTCCTCTGTCTCCGAACCATAATCGAATCTTGAACCTGAGTCGTTGGTCCCTAATCCTACACATCAGTCCTCGTATCCCCGTGTCATCGTTGTGCTCACCTGGTGTCACCTCAGTCGGCACTCTAATGGATACTGTACTATCTGGATAATGTGGAGATGCATCGATCTCCACCACTTGTGATATCTCCTTTGTCGGGTCGCTCTCCACCTGATGAGAGCTGGGAAACTTCAAGATAGAAGTCTCATCAAACGTGACGTCCCTACTCAGCACAATCTTCTTATCAACTAGATCCCAAAGCTTGTATCCCTTGATACCATGCTTGAATCCTATAAATATGGCCTTCCTAGTTCGAGGTTCCAACTTATCAGTTCTTACATGATAAAATGCAGGGCATCCGAATACCTTGAGTTGGTCATAGTCGTGTACTGGCTCTCCCGACCACTTCTCCATAGGGGTCTTCCACTCAATCGCAGATGAAGGCAGCCTATGAATGAGGTGGCTCGTATATGTAAGTGCATCAGCCCAAAAGATCTTCTCCAAACCACTCTGCGACAATAAGCATCGGATCTTCTCCAGTAAAGACCGATTCAACCTCTCTGCCACCCTATTTTGCTGCGGTGTATGACTAACCGTGAAGTGCCTCTCTATGCCCTCATCTCGGTGTAGCTGTAGAAAGGGGTCTGAAGTATATTCACCACCGTTGTCGGATCGCAACGTCTTGATCTTTCTCCCAGTTTGTAGTTCTAATCTCTTCTTCCACTCCATGAATATATCTAGAACTTCACTCTTCTTTGTCATGGTGTACACCCAACATCGCCTAGAATAGTCATCTACGAACGTGACGAACCAATGTCGACCACCAAGTGATGCAGTCTTAGTGGGACCCCAAACGTCTGTGTGCAGGTAGTTCAGATGCCCCTCGTCTGATGAATGGCAGTCTTGAACTTCACCTTCGCCTTCTTGCCAAGAACATAGTGCTCACAGAACTCAATCTTCCCACTCTTGGCTCCCTTCAATAGCCCCTGCTTGCACAATACCTACAGTGACTTTTCACATGTATGCCCTAACCTATAGTGCTAAAGTCTGTTCATGTCTGCTTCTGAAATAGCCGAAGCAACCTGGCCAATCTTGGTGCTTCCCTTCAGATAATACAAATTCCGATTGTGGACTCCCTTCATCACCACCAATGATCCCTTAGTAACCTTCGCTACAGCGTTTTCGAAAGTCACCTTGAATCCCTTCGCCTCCAAAGCTCCGACTGAGATAAGATTGTTCTTCAGCTAAGGAACGAATCTCACCTCCTTCAATTCACGGACTACTCTATCATGCATCCGGATCTGCACAGTACATATCCCACAAATGCTACAGGATTTATCATTTCCCATGATAACAACTCCCCCCATCGAGCTTCTCAAAAGATGCAAACCAATCTCGCCTAGGGGTCACATGATAGGTAGCGCCGGAATCAAGCATCCAATCTGATGCATCCACATGGTTCACCTCCGAAGTAATCAGTAGAGAAAAGCACGAATCATCGGAATCATCGCCTTTCGCAATATTCACCTCATTGGCCTTTGGGCCCTTTTTTCCATTCTCTTTCTCCTTGAGCTTCGAACAGTCTCTCTTCTAATGTCTCTGCTCCTTGCAGAATACACATTGGTTTTTTGCTAATTGGTGGTGGCTTCTTGACTTTGACCTTTCTCTATTATCACCTTTTGGATATGGGCTTCTACCTCTCGTCGACAAGGCCTTGCCTGAAGTGCTAGCACGGGAAGTCTCCTTGTCCTTCCTCCTCAAATCGTAATTGGTCAATGCATTAGTCACTTCACTATAGCTGATAGAAGATCTCACGTTCAACAAAGTGAGTACGAAGGTGTCATACTCCTCATCCGGTAAGGAGCCCAACAAAATAATCGCCTTGTACTCATCCGATATCTTCTCATCAACATTTGCCAAGTCCGACAACAACTTAGTATAGTTGTTCACATGTGCCGCTAGTGAGGTGCCTCTGGACATCTGAAATCTGAAGAGTCTTCGCAGCAAGTGCAACATGTTCTCAACATTCTTGTTGTTGCGAATTTCCCACATCTTCATTGCAGACGTCACACTAATCACATCATATTTCAGTTCCTGTTCCAAACAGGACCTGATCACCCCATAAGTGTTCCTATTCATCTTCTCCCATACCGCCTCATTATATTTAGGTGATCTCTCGTGGACCATGATGGTCTCTTCCAAATTCTGAGCATTGAGCGCATCTTGTACGTCACTCATCCACAAACCAAAGTTGATTTTGTCGTCATACTTCACCATGCTAATCTTAGTGTTCTGAAAACCAACTTGTATTGTACTCGCCATCGACTTGCTGCTTTCACCTTCTTCTCTCATTGCAAACTAACTCCAAATTATAGAGAGAGAACAAATTTGATAGAAATTAGGAACTACCCAACTGAACCCTAGATCAGATTCCAAATAGATATCCTATCCACATGAGGAAAGCGAAATCTCCAACGGTAACTCCTAATGCTATCTCCACCGAAGCCTAGAACTCCAAGAGCCAAGCTTCACACAAAAAACTTCCTCCACCAAATTCCAAAACCCTAGATCTGAAATCGGGGCTCTGATACCACTTGTTGCGCGCAGCGAAAATTTCAGCAGCACAACAAGAGAGTCAGGTCGCAATAAGAATTCCCGTCTCACCAAGGAAACAAGAATCTGAAGTAAAATATCTCAATCAAGTGAGATATCAGCTCTTCCTCTCATCAGTTCTAGGACTGACCTG